>JARJDS010028300.1:0-14424 GCA_030264155.1 Atheta pasadenae | reverse complement strand
CAAATGAACGCATACACTTGACTTGATTTTCAAAGAATCTAATATAATATTATTGCCAGCTTGAAATTCAAATACTCCACCACACTTTGCAAATTTTTAACACACTTTGTGTTTCCACACATATCATCCACCCGAAGGTGGCAGCAATTGTAATTGCTGCCGGATCGTCTAGTTCTAACCTAAAATTTTATATGTTTACTGTCGTCTAAACCACAAATAAACTTTTGTTGTGAAAAAGTTTGTTAAAAGTTATAATAACAATGAATTTACGAACGGCGGATGTAATAAATGCTGAAACAGATTGGGAAGTCAACATGTTTTGCGCAATTTGTGTGCAAAAACTACAAAAAAAAGCTACAAAGTCTATAACAACATTATTAGACAATTCAATAAAAGCTTACGAATTTCTGGAAGTATTGTCTAAGGTATTTATATGAAAATTGGTGATTGAAATTACAATTTGTTATTCTCATCAATATTGCAGTTTAAATTTATGATTAATGGGCCCCAGCTGGTGTGTACTAGTTGCTTTGATAAAATATTAGTTGCATTCAAATTACATAAAATGTGTAATCAGGCACAAGAACAATTTGAACAGTATTTAACTTACTGTGAAAACTTAAACTCACAATGTGAAGACAGTATTAATGAATCCACAGAAATACAAAACAATGATACTGATGTAATTGAAATTAAAGTTGAAATAGATATGGAAGAAACAAATATACAAGTATCTAATAACCAAAGGATGACAAGTGAAGAAATGAATGTAATTAATAAAAGATGGAATAATGATAGAATTAGAACTAAAAGAAGATATAATTTGGCAAAAAAACTGGAAGAACCTGGATCTATTTATCAGTGCAAGTATGTCATATTATACATTCAGCTTATTTATCTGTTATATACACATTTTATATTATGTAAATATTGTAATTGGATATTTGCAGTATCTGCTTGAAGACATTTTCAGGAAGTTATAAGAGGGATTATCATATTCGATGTGAACACACAGGAGAGAAGACTTTTGTGTGTGATATTTGTGGTGATTCCTTTTTGTGAGTGGTTTGATACATTTGAAAAGGTATGAAAATTATGCATAATTCTAATGTATGACAATTGCAGCTTGAAGAATAAATTGGCAGCACATCAATTAAAACATGTAACTAGTCGACCTTGGGAATGCAAGTAAGTACCACATTCATAATATGTGAATCTACTTACAGAGAAGGATAGTTTAAATTACTTTTTTATAGACTTTGTCCAAAGAAATTTAAAACTGAGATCCACCTTTCGAGGCATGTTAAAACTCATTCAGAAGAAAGAAACTTCAAGTGTTCAAAATGTGATAGTAGCTTCAAACACAAAAAATCTTTGAAAATTCATGAATTAATACATGAACATTTACAATTCAAAGAAAATATGTAAAAAGGGAACGGACTTTTAATAATATACTTATAATAAATAACTTTTATTGTAAATAATAAGCTGCAAAAATACTTGTTACTCATTTCTTTTGTTTACTTGAAAGTGCTTGAAAGCAATGTTGTTATATGCAACTTTCAATGCATGTATGAAACGCATGTGAACAGCTGTGTGTCAAATCGACTGTCACGGCCACGTGCGGCCACGGTTGTTTTTGTCGCAGTCGGTAGTCGTTATTTAACCTAAAATGTTTAAATAAAATCGTGCAACACTAAAATCTATTATATCGTATCATGTATACTATTTTAATCTATTAATTACCATAAAACACAATGAATATCTCTATTAGTGACACATTCGATAACGTATCGTTTACAACAAGTGGACAAATAGTTTGTAAAGAAGAAACATCAAAGACATTAAATAATATTGTTAACAACCATACACGTTTTAATAAATCACAAACACTAAATGTTAATGTTGATCAGTGCCTTAAAATATCGTTTGATGATAGTGCGTTCTTAAATGATTCGTTTTCATTCAGTAAACATGTTTCACAACTGGTAAGTTTTTCTTATTATAAAATGAAATTTACGACAAATATACTTAGATTACCTTGATAAGAATCATATTGTACATGAAACAGTGTTTTAATCTATCATTTTATGATAAAATTAAAGTTTTATGTAAATAATTAACGGAGTAATTAATGTTTTAAAGTCAGTAAAGTTGTTCAGTCGGAATTGTAACGGTATTGTGTATTAGAAGTTGCCTATGTTAAATATTTACATTTACTTGATTTTTTCATGATGGCCGTCCTTTTTTGGACCAATCAGAACTCACCTCATTATTTTCTGCACAAAATTATGTTTTGGATTAAAATGTCTTTTGTTCATTAGGAAAAAGAAAATATACCAGAAACAACTGACATCAACACACAATCAACAAGAACCACAAGATCTTCACACAAAGTGATCAGCGAACAAGTAAGTGCCCTTTTTTACTAATATAAAACTAAATATTTGAATAATTAAAAATTAATTAAACAAATTATTTGTTTTATAGACAAATACAAACAAAACAAATCAAGTCGATTCAATAACCCCTTTAAAAACACTACAAACTCCCCCAAAACAAGTATCGGACTTAAATATCAGAAAAAATTCAAATAATTCTAGAAATAGTAAAAACACCTCAACAAATAAGCATAACATAAGTTTAGATGAGCCTAATTCATCAAAGAAACCTAATTTTTCTTCTACGCCACAAAGTAAAACCGAACATAACCTTGAAACTAAAAAAGTACAAAAAAACTATCAATTCTCTCAATCAGATGACAATAAATTGTCAAATCTTGGTTTACCACCAGAAATATTACAAAAATATGAATGTCGTAACGTTACACGAATATTCCCCTGGCAATTAGAATGTTTATCAAGTGAAGGTGTCCTTGAATCAGGTAAAAATTTAATTTACTCTGCCCCTACATCAGCTGGCAAAACCTTGGTTGCTGAAATCCTAGCAGTTAAAACTGTTCTGGAGCGTCAGAAAAAAGTAATTTTTATTTTACCGTTCGTGTCCGTTGTTCGGGAAAAAATGTTTTACTTCCAGGATATTTTTGGGTCAAGTGGTATTCGCGTAGAAGGGTTTATGGGGAGTTATAATCCACCCGGAGGGTTCAAAAACGTTAGTGTTGCGATTTGTACAATCGAAAAAGCGAATAGTTTAATCAATCGTTTACTAGACGAAGGAAAAATATCAGATATTGGCGCTGTGATTGTTGACGAGTTACATTTGATAGGAGATTCAAGTCGAGGGTATCTTCTTGAGTTGTTATTAACTAAACTAAATTATATATCAAAAAAAGATTTAGAGGTTAAGATACAAGTTATAGGTATGTCTGCGACGTTGCCAAATTTAGGCTTGTTGGGTACGTGGTTGAACGCTTCATTGTACGTTACTGATTTTCGTCCTGTTCCTTTAAATGAGCAGTGCTTAGTGTCCGGGGAAGTTTTTAATTCTAAATTTGAATTAACTAGAACCCTAGGAGTCATACCAGAATTGGTGGACTCTGTGGATACTGACAATGTCCTTCAATTGTCCTTGGAGACTGTACTTGACAGTTGTAGTGTTTTAATATTTTGCCCGTCCAAAAATTGGTGTGAAAGTTTATCTGTGCAGATAGCAACCGCGTTTTTTAAGATAGGAAGGTCTGATACCAAACTAGGGGAGGAGTTACGTCTGAAATTACCTGTGGAGCCGATTAAGGAGTGTTTGGAGCAACTGAAACGTTCCCCGGCTGGTTTGGATGACATTTTACAGAAAACTGTAAGTTTCGGTGTGGCGTTCCACCACGCGGGTCTTACAATGGATGAAAGGGATATTATTGAAGGGGGTTTTCGTTCGGGAGGTTTAAGGGTCTTAGTTGCGACTAGTACGTTATCTTCAGGTGTAAATCTACCAGCTCGTAGGGTTATAATTCGTAGTCCTACATTTTTTGGTAAACCTATCGATGTTTTGTCTTACAAACAAATGGTAGGTCGAGCTGGTCGTATGGGGAAGGACACTGCAGGTGAGTCGATATTAATTTGTCAGAAAAAAGACGTAGGAATTGCTAGGGATTTAATTTCGGGGGACTTAGAACCCATTACGAGTTGTTTGGAAGGTTCTGGAAGGTTAAAACGTGCTTTGTTAGAAGTTATAGCTTCGGGGGTGGCGACCACCCCTGAGGAAATTGATACTTTCGGTAGGTGTACTTTGCTCAGTCAAGTTTTAGTCCCAACCGATGGTTCTATGGCTTGTATTAGTGATAGTTTAGAGTTTTTGATTAAACATCAATTTGTTAGGTTACAAGTTGATGTTGATGGTGATGGTACCCAAAATTATTATGTCGCTACGCCTTTAGCTAAGGCTTGCTTGAATTCTTCAATGCCACCTGAAGAAGGTTTGGCGTTGTTTGCTGAATTGGAGAAAGCTCGGCAGTGTTTTGTGCTTGAGACTGAACTTCATTTGATATACCTCGTGACCCCGTACAGTGCGCAGATCGCTACGATAAATTGGATGCAATTTTTGGAGTTGTGGGAGAAGTTACCGGGTAGTATGAAACGCGTTGGCGAGTTGGTAGGTATTAAGGTGTCGTTTATTATTAATTGTTCACGTGGGAAAGTTCCGAATTCTTCGTCGAAGTTATCTGCGCACAGAAGGTTTTACACCGCGTTAGCCTTACAAGATTTGGTGAATGAGGTACCCTTAAATGATGTTTGTGATAAGTTTGGGTGCAATAGGGGTGCGTTGCAGAGTTTACAACAGAGCGCTGCTACATTCGCTGGGATGGTTACAGCGTTCAGTAAACAACTAGGTTGGAATAGTGTGGAGTTGTTGATTGGACAGTTTCAAGATAGATTACAGTTTGGTGTTAGTAGGGAGTTGTTAGACTTGATGAGGTTGCCGATTTTGAATGGGCAGAGGGCTAGGGTGTTGTTTAATAGCGGTATTGAGGGTTTAGTCGATTTAGCTGCGTGCAATGTGTTGGATTTGGAGAATATTTTGCATAAAGCTAAACCGTTTGAGAGTAAGGAACGCGAAGGTGAAAGTAAGCATGATGCTGAACGGAGGAACAATTTGAGGACTATTTTTATCACTGGGAAACAAGGATTGACGGAGTTGGAAGCTGCGAAGTTAATGATTTCGGATGCTAGGAAATATCTACAGTATGAGATTGGTTTACAACCTTTGAAGGTTAATTGGACTCAGAATCAGGATAATTCTGATGTTTCTGATCATAGTAATGATACAACTGAAGAGAAACAAACTAAGGAAGGACAGGGAAATAATATATCTTTAGAAGCTATAAAAGAAGTTGGTTTATTAAGTAATAATGACGATGTAGATATTGTAAAGTTAAATTCTCCGAAAATGATACCACCACAACAGGTCAACGTGTCAATCGATGATTTAGGGAGTAAAACGTTAGATTCCTTCGAGATTTGTTCTTCACCCACTTCTGCATTGATGATATCCACAAAACCTTCAACACCTATAACTGAACCAACAACTGAAAACGATGTGCTTGAAAATGACTTTGATTTGACATCTTTGAGGTTAAGTTCAAGTTCTACACCATCGTCATTATCATCAACACCATCAATATCGTCAAATTTAAAAGAAATTCTTAAAAAAGATCAAAATCTTGATGATTTTAATGATTCCTTTAGTTTTCCTGCATCCGCCCAAATTGCTTTAGTGCAACAACAACAAAATGTCAATATTTCCAAGCAAAATATTACAGAAATCTGTAATAATTCTAAAAATAACTTACAAATAAATAATATTTCCGAACCCAAAACTGATGATTCTTTATTAACTAAAGCGTTTATGGATAGTTTTAATGAATCAATGATTATTAATGATGTATCACCTAAAATTCAAATGTCCAATATTAGTAATGCACAGTCACTGACATCTATTATCAGTTGTGGTGAAGCATACAATCAGAAGAATGACAAGATAACAGAATCTAACCTAAAAATATCTAATACAGTTAATAATGTTGGTAAAAATAAAGATAAACGAAAAAAGAGACGTAGTGATGATATATTTTCATCATCGGGTTCTACATCTGCGTCCAATTGTTCGGCTTCATCATTGAATTCTATATTTAACGATTCGAATACTATCATAAGTGATGATGATATATTTTCGGCACAATTACCATCCAAGGTTTCTAAGATTTTAACAAGATCCAGATCAAGACGGTCCAGTGCTTCAATTACATCAATTTCATCGAAAGAAATAACAAACAACTATAAAAACTTAACTTCGGATCACAATGAAATGAAAATCTTGGAAGATTCCCAAGGATCCTTATCGTTATCTATAAATATTAATTTGGAAATTATTAATATCTGTGATAATTTTTTATTGTTCAATTCGTTTATGACGAAATTAAAGAAAATGACATCTGTGTCATTGAGTTTGGGTTGCGAACATTATGAAGAAGAAAAACAAATTATTGGGATTCGGATTAATCAATTAAAGAAAGATAATGATTTGAAGTTTGTGTATAAGACTACGAAACTGCATGGGTTGTCTATTTATTGGAAGGGAGAACCTGAAACTTTTACGACTTATTATATAGAGTTTGATAAATTAATTAAATTGAAGAATAATAATGAAGAAAATGATTTATTGAAGGCTTTAGAAGATGCAATAATGAAGAAAACATTAAAGATGTTTAATGCTAAAGAACAATTGAAGTTGTTATTTTATTGTTTGGGGTGGAAAGTTGATGGGGTTACAATTGAAGATCCAAGGGTTGGAGATTGGTTGTTGGATCCAGAAGGACATGAAGCTAGTTTTGATCAAATGGTAAGGCTTTCATTAAAAAAAAAACAAATTATAAATAATCGAAAACAAAATATAGTTGTGATGATTTTAAAATAAATAATAAAACACTGTTTAAGGTTAAATCATATGCGCCAAATATGGAGGAGTTGTTATCTTTAACAGAACATGAAAAAACAAAAGAAGATTACAACCAAAATGTTAAAATACGTTCAAGTGTGGAATCATTAACAACTTGGTCACTTATAGAAAATGTTACTAAACGTCTTTTGTGTGAGGACCCACAATTTGTTGCGTGTTACGGTAATTGATGCAAAACTAACCTCAAAATTGTATTTAAAAGATTTTGTAAATTTTAGTAAACGAGATGAAAGTTATAACTATTTTAACCCAGATGGAAATCAACGGAATGCCTGTCAACGTTAAAATTTTACAATCATTTGCTGATTCTCTAAAAAATAACCTACAATCCCTGGAATCGGAAGCGTTTTCTCTTGCCGGGCGTCGATTTTCCTTCACATCTTCATCAGCTGTTAGTAAAGTGTTGAAAATGAGGCCTAATGGACTTAAAACTTCTAACAAACGAAAAGTCTCAACTAACAAAGCTGCACTTGTTCAATACGATCATCCCTTAGCTCACATTATTATCCAATGGCGTAAAATTAATGCCACGCTTACTAAAATGGTGTTTCCGTTATTGAGGAACATAACGGATAATAGAATTCGCGGTACTTGTATTACACATAATTCAACCGGACGGATATCAATGCATGAACCTAACCTACAAAATGTGCCCAGAGATTTTGAGTTTTTTGATTGGAAAACTACCAAAACGCATGATATCTGTATACGTGGGGCATTTTCTGTTTGTGGTTCTGGTAATCTAAGAAAACCTGGTACTGTTATTGTGGCAGCTGATTATTGTCAGTTAGAATTACGTTTGTTAGCACATTTGTCGAATGATCTTACTCTTGGTAAAATAATGAGGTCCGATTGTGATATTTTTAAAGCCATAGCTGCGAAATGGAGGAAAATTGATGAGCGTGATGTGGATGATGTGTTACGCCAGCAAACTAAGCAGATTTGTTATGGGATTATTTATGGGATTGGGAATAAAACTTTAGCGGATCAGATGAATATTACAGAGGATGAAGCTTTGGAGTTTACGGATGGGTTTCATCGGAATTATCCAGGCATTAAGAGGTTTATTAAGTCTACGATTGAGAAGTGTTCGAATCAAGGTTATGTTGAGACTTTGTTGGGAAGAAGGAGGTATTTGCCTGGGATTAATTCGAGTAATCAGACTGAGAAGAGTAAAGCGGAACGGCAAGCTGTTAATACAACTGTGCAGGGATCTGCTGCTGATATTGCCAAGCAGGCGATGATTTTAGTGGATCAGAAGGTTACGGATAAGTTTAGGAATTCGAGGAATGGGCCCAAACTTATTTTACAATTGCATGATGAGTTGTTGTATGAGGTTCCTTTGAAGTATGAGGATGTTTTTGCGAAAATGTTGAAGAAATGTATGCAGGAGTCTGTTAAGTTGTCTGTTCCGTTGCCGGTTAAAGTGCAGAGTGGTACTTCGTGGGGTGAATTGTTTCCGAAGTAATATTAATAAAAACTTAACCGTGAGCTCATTTTTTGATTTTTTTTTGATGAAGGTAACTTACTTGATTAGTTTATAGGTTTGGACTTTTTGATGATTCTACAACAACAGGATGTTATCACCATAGTTAGAGGACTTCAGATCTTTTTCTTTTTAGATAATTATAATGTTGATTAATGTGGATTCATGTTTTATAGGTTATGTTTTATTTTTTTGTAAACAGCTGATTTAAACGTGACCTCTGGTGTTTTGACAGCAAAATGACATCAAAATGTATTAGTAGCTTGTGATTTATAGGTCAGGTTCAGCTCCAGGATTATCCAGGATAAGCAGCAGGAGGAGTGATCATATTTTGTTTAAGAAGTGTATATCACCAATTAAAGTAATCTGAAATTGTTATAATTGTGTTTTTTTGATTGAAATTAGAGTAAATTTTTTATTGAGCAAAAATTTAATCGGTTCACTTATATATATTCTTAACTAAAGCAGTTCTTTCCTTCCTTCGTTATCTTTATTATTAATGGTGGAAATGATGTCCAATAATACCATGGCCACCGCCATTTGTAGAAGAAGAATGAAAGTTTTCGCTGAAATAACCTCCTTCACTATTTCCGCTACTCACGGAAGACCCAAAATGACCAGATCCAGAACCACCAAAACTGGAACCACCTGATGACTCAAAACTTTCGGAGAATCCGCCATCAAAACCATCAGATCCACCGAAACTAGCACCTGAAGATTCAAACCCACCACTTCCTCCAAAAGAACTTCCACCATGGCTTCCAAAAGAATGGCCGGATCCACCTCCTGAATGATGAAGATCAAAGTGATCTACATGGCCTGAAGAACCAATGCTACCAGATGAACCAAAACCACCAGTACTACCTCCAAATGTAGTTCCGGAAGTGCCAAATCCATCAATACTACCACCAAATGAACCTTCCGAAGTACCAAAAGTACCTGATGAACCAAAACCACCGCTGGTACTTCCAAACGTTGCTCCTGAAGTACCAAAACCTCCTAACGATCCTCCACTTGAACTACCAGAACTGCCTGTAACGTAAATACCTCCGGAACCTCCATTACCAGTATGATGAATATCAATGTGATCAACATGAGGCCCCGACCCGCCTGTATTTACCGCTACAGGGACTTTGACGTAGACTGGCACTTTCACTGGAACAGCAACGGGTTTCTCCACACGAACCGGATATGGTTTGGCAACGGGTACTTCAACACGTACTGGATGCGGTACCTTCACATAGACTGGAACTTGCACTGGTACTTTTTTCGTCACAGTAACCGGATACGGTTTTGGTACAGCAACTGGTACTCTTACTTCGACCGGTACGCGCACTTCTTTGGTCACTTGAACCGGATACGGTTGTGGGACAGGCACACGCACTTCTTTGGTCACAGTAACTGGATACGGTTGTGGTACAGCAACCGGTACTTGTTTTGTGACTGTATTCTCAGAATACGTATGAGTGTGCGTATGTTTGTTGCCTCCGAATGAACCGTAGTTTACGGTATTGCCGTTACCATAAAGACCACTTGAACCAGTACCTCCTGATGTGATTAAAGTGCCTGAATTTCCTGATGTGGAACCTGAGGAGCCAGTAGATCCTAAATGGATTGTTCCCGATCCGGAACTTGTACCAAATCCTGTACCATGACCAGATCCGTAGATTCCTCCTGATCCGTAGTTACCAGATCCATAACCGGAAGTAAAACCGGAACCACCAAGGGAACTACCTAGGCTTAAACCTCCAGAACCACCAATTGATCCGCTGAAAGATGCGCCACCTTCGAGGAAACCACCACCACTGGAGCTACCACCAAGACTTCCAAGACCAGAAAATCCGGAACTTCCAAAGCTGCTGCCGTGATGATGATTTAAACTACCACCATTGTTATCATTGATGTCCAAACGGTAGTAGTGATCGTTTGGGCCATAACGATGACCATAACCACCGGATGTTCCATGGGATATGTACCTTTTATCTTTTTTGGTACCCGCTGATGATTTTTTTGGATCTCCTGCACTGACCAGCGTTATCGCCAGGAATACCTTCAAGATAAACAAATTATTAGAGTTACTAATTCAAAACAAGAACAAAAAAAACAACGAAAAACAAAGAAAAAAAAACTTACAATGAAGAGACGCATCTTGGTGCACTGTTAGATCAGAATGCATCTTGTCGAAGGTTGTCTTTGGTTTTTATACACCAACAATAGGGGATTCCCACTCAACGTTGGAATTTGGAAGGATAAGAAAAGAAGAAGAAAATAACCGACAAAATCAGCAAATCAAAAATTAATTTATTCTGAATGAATTTACTTTGCATGTGAAAACTTGGACTAATCCAACGAAATCGACTAAGACAAGAAACAGAAACGCGATAGGTGACACCAGCAGGTGGTCTTCATTCTGTCCTACCAATTCTTAAGATTCAAGAGTCTCAGGTATGTACGGCGTGGCGTCTTATGAAATTCAAAAATTATCTTATAACTTAGTTTTGACTTTAACTTTCTTTTGCATAACATATTACGGTTTACCATTTTACATTTTTTTTCTTGTGGTTTTGTCGTTTTGTTGAAATTTTGACTTTGCTACAACCAATCCAGTGTTGTATTTTATGTTGGGTTTTACCACAACATGCAGTTGGACCTTTTCGAGATATTAAATTTATTCTGCACAATAATATGGTATTTTATCAAGATTGCATTCTTTTGTCAGATTTAATGTTCTCGGTTAAATATTGTTAATTGCATCGTTATGTGCAAACGCTGTGCGATTAATATTTATGAATGAATATATTTATAAATAAATATATTTGTGACTTGTTTGCATATTTGTTTTGTGATGTACCGAAAACCTGTAAAAAATTGCAGTTGTGCATTTAAATATGATTTAAATTTTTTTAAGTAACATGCGCGTAGAAAGATGATTATATGGTAGATGCAGGTTTTTTATTTGTTTTTATGTCTAATGTGACATGTGACATTTTTTTAGATCGAGAAAGTTTCACTTTTGTGGAATTAATTGAATCATTCTTATTTAAATGTCACATGCATAAATTTGATCGTTTGCCAAGGTTTAATAATAGAGGATAAAGGTAATAAATTGGTAACAGGTTTTTAGATTTCTTTGTTTTATTCATTGTTTATTTAGATTTAAAATTGTTTATAGTTTTTCACTTTTATTTTGGTTTAAATATTAGGAACGATAAAAGGTTACAATTTTCAATTAAGGGCTAACATTTGGTATTTCTTATTAAAATATCTAAAAATGTTTCTAACAAAAGTTATTTGTAATTAAATTATCTACATTTTATTTTAGTAACATTTTTTTATAGAACCCACCGGTTTTGCTAGAAATGAGAAAAACTCTTTGTTTTCTTAAAAATGGGTTGTAAATTTTCAAAATTAATATTAGTTTAACCACGGAAATCTAATATTTCTAATCAAAATATCAAAAAATGTGTCTAAACAAAAGTTATTCACAATTAAATTATCTACATATTATCTTAGTAACATTTTTTGATAGAACCCACCAATTTTGCAAAAAAGAAGAAAAACTCTTTGTCTTCTTAAAAATGTGTTGTAAATTTTCAAAATTAAAATTAGTTTAACCACAAAAATTTAATATTTCTAATCAAAATATCAAAAAATTGTTAAACAAAAGTTATTCACAATTAAATTATCTATGTTTTATCTTAGTAACATTTTTGGATAGAACCCACCGGTTTTGTTAGAAATGAGAAAAACTCTATGTTTTCATAAAAATATGTTGCAAATTTTCAACATTAAAATTTGTTTAACCACAAAAATTTAATATTTCTAATCAAAATATCAAAAAATTGTTTAAACAAAAGTTATTCACAATTAAATTATCTACATTTTATCTTAGTAACATTTTTCGATTTAACCTACCAGTTTTGCTAGAAATGAGAAAAACTCTTTGTTTTCTTAAAAAAATGTTGTAAATTTTTAAAAGTAAAATTAGTTTATCCGCAAAAATCTAATATTTCTAATCAAAATATCAAAAAATGTATCTAAACAAAAGTTATTCACAATTAAATTATCTACATTTTATCTTAGTAACATTTTTCGATTAAACCAACCAGTATTGCTAGAAATGAAAATACATCGGTGTTTCTAGTTTTTTTTTATTTATTGTATATAGTTTGTCACATTTTTTGGTCAAAATATTAAGGTACGATAAATGGTTACATTTATTTAATTTAATTATCACAGAATATAACGTAAATTGGTATGAAATATAAACATTCAGAATGATATGTGGATTCATTTGTTGTTGGTGTTGGTTACTTTGTAATCTTTGGTTAATTGTTTAAGTTCTCCTTCAAAAATCACGTCGTTTATAAGTTTTCGAGCGAATACTGCTTGGTTTCCTTTAAACGAACGCAATCTGTGGGTTATATATTTTCCGAACGCATCAAATTCATCTTCAGGGTAGTATTCAGACAATGGCTTTTTCCGTTTTAGATGGGGTGGATCTATTGATGTTCTACTTGAACTTACGCATGATGCATCGTCACTTAATGTTAGATCATCTGAAGGTTTCACTTCTCGTGGATATTCTGAATTATCTGAGTATTCCTGTGGAAAACAAATGTTCATTAACAGATATAGAATATAACCAACAACTTTTGACAGAATGGTAGTGAAGTGGTGTTTAATTTTTTGATATAAATATTAATAATACTCACATCTGGTTGTGTGTCTTCATTCAAGTCACTTGTTGTTGTGTTTTTGTTTAATTTTATAGGGTCTTGATCGTTCAAAAAATTCAGAAGATCAAAGTACCACAATGTAGGTTTATAGACTTCTTCAGCACTCGATGAGGATTCCAACGATTTGTAAACTTTGGCACGTTCTTTTTTGTATACTGTACGCATTGCGTTAATTTTCCTCACAACAGTGTTTCTATCTGCTGATGGATCATACTCTTTGTATTTTTTTACCAGGACCATGTATGCGAGGTCTTTCTTACCCCTGTCTGTGTATTCTTTGCTTTTTATAAGCCACAGACACGTAAATCGACGGTACAGTTCGATAAATTCAGTGAAAAACTCTCGGGGAGTTTGTTTTTTCGGGGTTCGTTTTGTTGTGGTTTGTTTCGTCGTGGTTTGTTTCGTCGACTTGTCTGCCATAGTGGGAAACTATCCTGATGAAATCCTTAAGGTCTAGGTGCAATTTGCAGAGACTGATGAGCAGTTGATATTAATTATGATTTATCGAAAGCGAGTACGATAAATCGTTACAATTTTTTTTTGTTTTCACTGAACAATAGATCGAAATTGGTACGATAAATTGTTACAATTTCATAGTGATGCCGACGATACCTATAGCGATACATATAGCGAACCACCACCGATCATCTGTATGACAAACCAGACGCGATTGGGGCGTTCTTGTGGGGTGGAAATGAAACTAAATGTCAGGGTCGTATTTATTATTGATTTAAGAGGGTTGATTTAGTTTTATTTAGAGTTTATATGCTTTTTTATATTAAAAATTAGTTTTAAGTATAAAAATTTAATATTTCTAATCAAAATATCAAATAATTGTTTAAACAAAAGTTATAGCCAGTTAAACAAAGAACCAATTGTTTTAGTTATATTTAGAATAGAACCCACCAGTTTTGCTAGAAATTTAAAAAAACATGTTGTTATCTTGAATTAAAACAAATTTTTAAAATCAAAAATTAGAAAACTATAAAACTTTAGTATTTCTAATCCAAATATCAAAAAATGTTTCTAAACAAAAGTTATTCACAATTAAATTATCTACCCTTTATCTTAGTAACATTTTTTGATAAAACCCACCAGTTTTGTTAGAAACGAGAAAAACTCTATGTTTTCTTAAAAATGTGTTGTACATTTTCAAAATTAAAATTTGTTTATCCACAAAAATCTAATATTTCTAATCAAAATATCAAAAATGTATCTAAACAAAAGTTATTCACAATTAAATTATCTACATTTTATCTTAGTAACATTTTTTGATAAAACCCACCAGTT
>JARJDS010028274.1:0-34568 GCA_030264155.1 Atheta pasadenae | reverse complement strand
GTTATGGCTAATTTTCCTTGAAATGTTCAACTAAAAAAACAGTCATTTTTCTCGTATTTTTCTTAAAAAACAATAATAATTTGGAAAAAAACTTTAAAAAACTTATGTTACTTATAGTGATTGTTTAAAAATACAATCCACTTAAGTTTATTTATTGAAATCATACTAATTTTTTTTTTTAATTTATTCATAATTTTTAAAGATTATTTAAGTTTGTATTGAAAAAAACAGCTTAAATAATAACAATAAAATTGTTAATGTACTTTATAAAGTGTCTTAAATATCTAAGTATTTAAATCCGTTGAAATAACATGAAAATATTAAATACTTTCCGAGATATTAACATTTTAATCAAAAATTACCACACTAATCACAAGTTTTTATTTTTTCTCAAACAGTTGCGACCACGTTGCGACTGTAGTGTGTTATTGGTGTAGGGATATTTGGTTTGTTACTAGATTTAGTTTTTTTTCCGTCGGGATTACATTAATACAAGTGCGACAGAGAACTATTTCAATTTTGTTTCTGTTGCAGTTAGTTGCATTAAACAAATGTGTTTAACTGCGCCATATTGATAGAAATTCCACCCAAAATTAAAACAAAAGTAGTTAATGAACTATCCCGCAATAAACAATTCCTTTGCCACAAAAAAAATGTTTATTAATTCGCAATTATTACAAAAAAACGCGAAAACTCAAAGAGAAATCATGTTTTCAATAAAATTTCGTTGCCTATTCTTGAAACTTCATTCACACGCTTGAATTACTTATATACGTGACTTAGTTGTAGCTAATAATTACAAGCGTGTACCAAATTATGATTTTGCACGTGAAATAATAAATCATTGAATTTCATAGGTAATACTTTTCGTCTTGAGTATATGCGCATAGTGTGTTGGCAACATTGTGTCTAGTTAACTATATAACTATGGAATCGAGAGCAAAAATAACGATCGTGTGTAATTCTTCATTGACTACAACCCAACAAGACAACGAAACAACAAAACAACAAGACGACGAGTACACAAATCTACACGCTGTATTGTTTACTTTAAAATGTTTTGTTTTCAAACGATACTCCAAACTAAATTCAATTGTTTTCATTCCGAGTTTATTATTTTAACACTTTGAGTATCTAGTAGGCTTTGGAAAAATGCGACTAGGTTTCCAAAGCCTACTAGATACTAAAACCAAAAAGTATTTGTATTGAAAACAAAACAACATTCACACCTTAGTTACCAAAGCAAAAAAACTAAAAAAAGTAATAAAAATTTAGAAGTAGAAGTGTAAGATGTAAATTGTTGTAGTACAAATAAAAATTTAATTAAAATACTTAAATTCTCTATAGAACATAACCAAACTTACAACTATCCACGTCCTCAATTTACGAAACTCATCATCAAAGTTCATTATTTAATTTACAGGTTAGTTTCGTCCGGTCAAAGGCCAAACTTAAACGCCGAACCTGTCCTCTGGCAACTCGTACGTCTCTTCGCAACCCATGAAGATCCAACTTTGAAGACGAAAGTTGGTCGCTTGGTTCGCTCCTTGGTGGAATACCAGCCGGACTTCCATCGTCTACTGACCGCTCGTCGGAATGCTCTAGAAAAAGCCATACAAGGTAATCACCGTTTGAAAATTACTTGTGTTTATAAGTTATGAGTTAATAAACTTAATAAAAATAAAAATCAAAATCAAAACACTTTGATTTTGTAGATACTCAAGCAAATCATTGGTTTGGTTTCAATTTTTATTAAATTTTTTATCAACAATTTTCAATTTCTATAAAGTCCGAAGCCTTTCACTCTCTCAGCTTGATCGAGTGTGCAAAATCTAATTAATTAGGCGTCCGATGGTTCACTTTGTAACACATTGAAGATAATCGCGCATATTTGTTCTTTGCAAAGTGTGTCAATTTCTGTTTCTCATCATCAGCATCACATTGGCAATGTAGTCACAACTCACAACAACTAGTCACATATTTAACATAAATATTAACTATACTCGTATGTATCAGGAGGAACAAGCGCTTAAGATTTAAGACTTTATGTTAAGAAGTTACTGATCGATGTTCAACGATGTTTAAAGCTTACACTACTTTCTCTCATCTTTTCTATGTGTTTTATTTATTCCTTTGTCCTTATTCTTTATATTTTTCTGTGCTTATCAAGCAAGTCATGAATTATATTCATCGGTGAAACAAAAGAAACAAAAGAGGTGCGGTCGGTAAACATTTCGTTTTTATGTTTACAAGTTGTTTGTTTTGTTTTCTTTTTTTTGTATTAAATTCAACGTTATTTGATTGTTTTAGGTTTAGGTTGTCATGGTTTAACCCCAGACCCAACTGGTTTGACCCATCTGCACGTGGCCCTAAAAGCCGAACTTCAACGCCACATCGATTCCTACAAAACGGCGCTACATCGCTTGGAAGAACTGGGTTTGAGTGCTACAGATTCGAAGAAACCCGTGGACGCTTCACATCAACGCCTTTTAGGTTTGCATCACAATGATGTGCAGCAACGTCTTATAGATAACAAGACGTTGTTGACGCTTGTGGACAAACCCGCACTGCAACAATTGCGGCCGTTGATCGACACGCTCGCCGAACGCGTGCAGAACGACAAGGAGGCGCTGTTCTGTGTCTCTCAGCTGAAGAGGTAAGTAATTATTATGTCATCAACGATGACGGTAATCAGTAAGCATAAGCTTATAAATAATGGCAAAAGAGTGCAAAAAATGCAAAAAAACAAGCTTTGAACACGCGTTCCAAGCAATTCTAAGCAAAACCACGCATAACTGTCACTGTCAGCTACACAGCTGGTGACGGCTTGTGTTTAGTAATGTCTTCTGTTTGGTTTCGAAGAGTTATGAATGGAATAATCAAGGAAAAAACTTTGAATCAACATTTTCTACGGTGATTTCAATTTGTATGAAACGGCTGATTGCGTTTACACGGCTCGAATAACTGAATCATTGAATGATTAGATAGATTAAATAGAAATGTACCGGAAAATGGAATATGTGCAAAAATAATTCGCAATTGATGTCATTTGTTGAACTGAATGACGATTATATTAGTTTTTGCTAACATCTGTTGGTTTAAAAGCAAGAAAACGTTAACCAAAGTTAAGAAAACACAGTTATTATTATTGGTTGAGAAATTAACCATTTACACTCTTAAATTAACGTGTTTAAAACATGTAACGCCATCTCAGTTGTTTAGTTATATATGTATTATCATATAAAACAGTTTTACAATGTACAGTTTTCTGTAATTTTGGTGTTGTATTACAGAATTCAGCCCGTAACAGACGAAGTACCAGTAGCGTCGCTATTAATGTCTTTCTCTAAAGGCTGTGCTGCCATCTTAGAGCTGATGCAAGTAACAACCGATACGAGTCCGTGCCACAGTGATGGTTACCATTCGGAGCCGGAAGCGGAAACGGACCGGGGGTGAGTATTTTAAGCGCAGGAAACGCGAGACGAATCCTCGCAAATATCGATTTGTTTCGCATCGCATTTTCTCGCACTCGTGTACTCTTCTTGTTTGGGTGAATTTTCAATGAATTTCACCTGCTTGCTACAAAACACTTAGTTTTGGGTGTCAGCTTACAACCCCCCATAAAAAATTTTAAGAAATGTTTATTGATTTTAGAGCAAAAAAAGGTTTTAACCCGTTGGAATAAAAATTATAACAAAAAATAAAAAAATGTGAAAAACAAATGAAACAAAACGTTATTAAATTTCAATTGAATTGTGCTGAAGGGGTGAACTGAATAAACACTTTTGAATGCTTTTACCAAGTTGTGGATGGACGAGTGGACGGTTTTAAATGAAGTTAGTAGCAGAAGTAATTAAATTTCGAAACGGTTTCCTCTTTTACGCGCTTCAAGCTCGTTGGTGGTGGTGGTGTGATGCTGAGTTTTTTTGTTTTACATTTTTGATTATGTCATCTGCATTTTTTTATACTTAAGTAAAAAAAATGGTTACTAAAATGTATTTTCTGAAAAAAAATCTAAAATGGCGTTTTTGATGCATTACAGAAATCTGTAATCGGTGATTTAATCACAGACTATAAAAAACTTAATTACTTACAAATTTTACCCCAAAGATAAAGCAGACTTTGCATGAACCGTTGCGAACGTTGGCAGGAAGCAGGAGCAAAGAAATTAACTTGTAACGAATAACTTCCGGCTTTGAGGCCATCGTGACAAAGAATTTAATTTTTATGTAATTAAATCTAATCACTGGTGAATCACAATTTGAACTTAGGGTGTAAACTTTTCTTATAATTCGTTTTTTTCTGAAATTTACGAAAAAACATAAATCATCATGTTTTTATAACTGGAGTTTTGCACCTGCGTTTTGTCAAAACATTTTCTTCATTTTTATTTGTTATTTGTTATGCCATGCCAAAAAGTTTAGAGTAAAGTTGAAAGCAATAGCTCGACGAAGAAAAACTTAAAGTCGAACAAACGCACAGAGCACACAGATTATACTTCCCTCGGTTTCCCTTTTGTAGCATTCATTTCCCCTAGTTCTCGGCTACTGCGAGAATAAAACCGGGAAAAGAATTTCGCGCAGGATGCGATTGCAATGTAGAAAAGACAAAAGAGAGTTGAGCAGAGAAACTATGCCAGGATTCCAGTTTATTTATCGACGCACTGCCCTTTTTGTGTTTTGGCTCCTGCTTCCGCTGATGCTTTGGCGACGCTGTTGTTTAGGGGGCGCGCGCAAACAAACACGAGGACAAATATCGCACAAATTTGGGTTAATCGCCACCAAAACTCTCGTTGCAATAACGCAATAAATGAAAAAGCTTCAAAACAGCAATTACATTAAACTAAACGTGGACATTTTCAAAGCAAAATATTTGTTTTGACAGTTTAAAGCTTTTGTTTTATTTACTTAACTTTATAATTTTTTTAATATTTAGTCTAGTATATAATTTTATGTATATTTGGTTGCATAACTTAGAATTTTCGTATATTTACATCAATTTACATCAAAATCATAACCTAACCTAAAAATAGCCATAAAATATATAACGTCAGAGATGGTCTGAGATGAGATGACTCTGTCAGTGTCATATTAACCTCTTAAGCTTTTAAATTCTTTAGAAAACATAATGTGTTTTGATACTTAAACTTTTTACTTTACTTTACTTTACATCCCATATTTTGAAGCGCTGTTTTTGTTGTTAACCCACAAAAAATGACTTTGTCTCCGATCGATTAAAAGCACCAAACCATTATTCCAACAGACCGTTGCTAAAGTCACACATAAATTTAATAATTTCATTATTTACTCCTGTTTCTTAACAAAAATACCCCCTGCAGCGCATATTTTTTAAACAACTTTGAAAGAAAATATTAACTCACACTCCCCATTTTCCATTTTCTACATCCCTGAAGTTTTCTAAAGCATATTTTTATTATTTACGAATTTACGGAATAACGAAGAAAGAAAGAAACAAGAGACTGAGAAACTGTTGGAGCCTCTGGCTGCATTGGGGGGAGTATTTTAGGTACCGTTGTGGGAGCTTAACTTCCAGCGTGGATTTACGATGTTTTTAATCCTGTTTTATAGTGTGTAGTTAATTCGGCCAGGACGTGCCTGTGCCTTTAGGCTCCATGCTGGTTTTGTAAGGTTGAGTCCTGATTTTGATACTTTGAAACCTTTGGTAACTTGGTAACTTGGTAACTTGACTAATTTTAAGCATAAAAACAAAATAATTTATAGATAAAAACAAATTTTGTTTTTTTTCTTCCAAACATTTTTTTCTGTGATTTAAACTCGAATGAATGAATGAAAGCATCGTTCAACATTTTAATTGTGCGAATAAATTTGATGTCCACGTGATTTATGCGAATTAATGCCTTGATTTATTTGATAAACAAAACAATGAGCGGTTTGAAGCATTCATTCAAGTGCAGTTGAAAAAGGTGAAAATTTATGTGTTTGTTTTGTTTGTCATGTGATTAACCCAATAAATGGATCGATTAATTTCATTTCAGTTTTGAAATTTAAACAAATCAATCATTTGTAATATATGAATGAAGATAATATTTATTTGAGGTTATATTGCATCGTTTCATTTGTTTAGTGTCAGAAATGGTCGGAAACAAAAGATATTCGGTTGATTGTTTGATAAACAAAAGACAAACGATGAGTAAACACAAACACATCTTTTGTTTTTTGTGTTTTCTGTATTGATTTAGACAAGCAATAAAAATACGAAAAACAAACGAACACACACAAAGTTTAAGGAACTTTGCTTTCTGATTATTCAAGAATTAAATACACCGGGTTAATTAATCATTTAGATTATTTCTATTTTATGGACATTGTGTGTAATGTTAAATAATATTTAGTTGTTAAAGTTTTTAGTTGAGTTTGGTAGTGTTTTGACATTCAAACAAAAATGTGAGTTAATAATTTTGTTATTAAATTTACTAAATGTCCTGCTGCGCGTTGAAATAATGCCGCAAAGCATTTTCATGTTCAAGCATCGCCTCTTTGAACTAATAATATTTTTCACGCTGTTTCATCAGCATGCACTTTGTGGTAATTTCGGTATGTTCAACGACCTAATGTGAGCATGTTATTTCTCATTATGTGTATTAATGCGTGTGTTTCGCTTGAACGCGCCCCGGGACGTTAAAACCCTTTTGGGGTTTCTTGCGTTTGCAGAGGATCGTAAGTCAACTGTTATTGCCGCGATTGGGGACTTACAATTAACTTATTTTAATTTATTTATGTTTTATGTTGTAATACGTAAAACATAGAGAAATTTTAATAAAAATTTTTAAAATTTAATTTTAGGGGATGCTTAAATTAAGGGTAGTGTAAGGGTAGTTGGGTTTAAGATATAGTTTTAGGTAAAATACTTAGTTTGGTCTTTGAATTTTTAAAATCGGTTGGATAGAACGTGAGATATTTAAGTTTAAAGATTAAAAATGCGACGTTGCATTGTAATGGTGCGTATGTAGGTGGCGGTAGTACTCGCGTAAGTTACGACGTTGCCATTTAGATTAAAAACTTTAAACTTAAATATCTCCGGTTGTAATTGATCGATTTTATTCTAGTTTTTTGTGTTTTTGTGTAAAATATAAGGTTAATCTTTTAAATTGTAATTAATCGTTGTAAATTTAATATTTAAAGCCCTTATCTTTGTTTTTGTGTTTTTTTTGGGTCAGATATCAATTTTCTTAATTTGTTATTTTTTCTACAAGAAATTCGATTCCAAAACCACACACAAAAGATATCCGCGTTGTCGGTCCTTTGATTTATATCTCGAATGATAACTCTCGCCGTTGTGCTCGCGCAGAAGTGTGCTTTCGACGCTTTCGTTGCGAGGCATAAAATCCAAATGGCAAAACCAAACCGAACCGAAAACACAACCAAACACCAAAGACGCAGCAAACAATAGATGGGATTGACCTATCACACATTTTTACGAGCATTCGGTTGCGTTCTTGGTTTTTCGCTGTGTTCTTTCTCAAACCGAAGCGAACGGAGTTTCTTTGCGTTAATAAGCAAACCAACAATTTAAGATTGGGAATGAACACAAGCGAATGAGAGAGAATACGAAGAGAAATGAATGGAAAAGTTGAGTAAAGAAAAAATAAAAAGAAAATTATGGCTTGGTAAAGTGTGGGAGTCTATTAATAGTACATAACCTTCACATTCAACGCTCAAAATTCGAATCGTGTGGTTGGTTTCGCGTTCGATAAAATAAATGACTTGGAAATGATTTAAAACGGAGGAAATGAGAAAGTTGAAGTAAAAGTTTACGAAATCTATTTCAAAAAAACATTTGTTGGTTTGAAAATTGATCAAATTCTATATAAATGTTTTTATTTTTATGTTTTTTGACGCTAAAACGTTGAAAACTAGTATATTTTATTGAAATATTAAAAAATGTTTATAACAAAAGTTGTAGCCAGTAAACTAATCTACATTTTATTTTAGTACATCTTTTGATACAACTTACCAGTTTTGAGATAATTGCAATAAAGTTAATTAAACACAACGCGATTTACTTTGTTTTTAGCTTGAATTTTGTCATAAAAACATAAAAAACTGCTATTTCTAATAAATATATCCAAAAATGTTTATAATAAAAGTTGTTCGTAATGACATTACCTACAAATTATCTTAGTAATTTTTTTTGATTCAACTTACCATTTTTGAGATAATTGCAATAAGATAAATGTAAGAAATTACTCGCAAGTAAATTTTTGCTTAGTTTTTGACAGAAAAACACAAAAAAAACAACGTTTATAATAATAATAACAATAGAATTTATAACAAAAGTTGTTTAGAATAATACAGTGCACAATATATTTTCATAGTTTTGTTGTTAGATGTCACCACTTGAGCTAGAAACTAAAAAAAACTTTATTTTACTTGTAAATTTTTAACTTTCCATATTTATTTTTCAATTCCAAATATAGCAGTGTTTAAAAATACAATATTTTAGTAAACATTCAATTTGTTATTTGAAATATGCAAACCTGTTTGGTTCACAAAAGCTCAATAAAAGCCTCGTTAAATGTGCTTGTTCCATTTCTGCGTGATTCGCATCGCATCGAGTTTTCTGAGTTTTCTCAAATCCTTGGCAAATTGCAAATGCGAAACGATCAAGATGAAGATTTGTTCGCTCAGTAATCATATCTCATTTGTTGAAATGTTGAAAACCGACTAGCTCAGAAGCAGACAACGCCGTAAGAGTAAGTAAGAAGTAAAAAGCGCGATCCGAAAACCGAAGAAGCTCTTATACCTTGAGATGTGAGTCCTTGGTCGATCCTTGGTGGAGTTTATCCGGAAATTTCATTAACATCTTTTGTTCCGTCGCCGTTCTTCAGTGACATGCCTTTTTGGACGATCCATTATCGCGTTCCACGTCTACATTTTATCTTTTTCTGCTTCCTCTTAGCTTCGCAGCCGGTTGCTGCGTTTTATAGCCAATGCATATTTACGACGGCCGATATAATTCGCGTTTATATTTGTTTGCAGGAAGGACGCCGTCGGTCGATACGGCAGTTTGTACTACCAGAGCAGACCGCGCGCATTGGAAGCTTTGGATTCTCTTCCCGAATTACATCATGCCACACAGCTGAAAGCCAAAATATTGTTTTCTGTTGTTGTCGTAAGTAGAGAGCTGCAAAACAGCAAAAACAAATACTATATTTATGGGTGCGTTTCAGTTGGCTTTTCGCACATGCAAAAATTTACGAGATGCTAAGCTACGCGAAACATTCAGGAGTTTGCACGTGGATGTCCGCACCGCGGCAGGGTTGGCGCTGCGTGGTGACTTGATGAAGTGTTTGTCGCAACAAGCTGATACTTATCCACTCGCTGATGTTGAGATCCAAGTACGTGGTTTGGTCTGCGACACTTTGAAGGAGTACAAGTGTTTGGAAACTTGTATGCCATTACGAAGGTAGGCAACTAAACAAACATTTTTAAAGTTATTTTTCTTGTTTTTTTACACAAAACAACAAAAAACTAATATTTTTAATAGAAATATCAAAAAATGTTTATAACAAAAGTTGTAGCTAATTAACTAACGCACATTTTACTTCCGTAACATTTTTTGATAGGACTTACCAATTTAGCGGAAATTACAAAAAAATGTAATAATTGATAACACGGTTTGGTTGTTTTTAGCTTGATTTTTGGAACAAAACTATTAAAAACTAACATTTCTAATAACAATATCAGAAAATGTTCTGAACAAAAGTTGTTCCTAATTAAATTATCTACATTTTATCTTAGTAACATTTTTTGATACAACGTACCAGTTTTGCAGAAATTAGGAAAAAATGTAACAATTGACAACAGAACTTGATTAGTTTTAGCTTGATTTTTGGAACAAAACTATAAAAAACTAATATTTCTAATTAAAATATCAAAAAATGTTTATAACAAAAGTTGTTCCTTATTAAATTATCTACATTTTATCTTAGTAACATTTGTTGATAGATGTCACCACTAACGCTAGAATCACAAAAATGTCCAAACATTTGAACTTACAAACTTAAATCCTTGATTTCTTTGATAAAAAGTAACAAATCATTTGTGTTTTAGATTCGTTGGTGAAGTAACTCGAGTCGCTTGGTTTTTAGTCAACCAATATCCACCGTATGAGTTAAACACCGATTTTCAAGCACCAGTTCGTTTCATTCCGGAACGTCATCAGCGCCATCACGCTTCGGACCGGAACAGCGACGTGGTGCGCTCGTATCTGTGGCCGGCGCTGGTGCAGAATAACAATTGTGTGTCCAAAGCGGTGGTAATCACGGGCGGCGGTATCTAATCGAAAGCCAGTGGAGGGCAGTAGGACACTAATTGCTCATCCACTCAGCGTGTGCGTAATTTTCAATATGTAATTAAGCCTTAATTTACTATTGTGTAACCGCTAATTATTTGTCTTGTACCTAGGTTTAATTACTCTTTTAACAATGAACTCTGTATAAATATTTCAAAAATAAAACCTGCAAACTGAGGAAAAATTACAATAGGAATTTACGTATAGGTAAAATTAAAGCGTCAGGAACGATAGGATGTTCAATGCTCAATGTGAAAAGCTTGTGATGTCTTCAAACAAAGCTAAAGGAAATTGCGAACAGAAACACGAACGGCTGAAGAAAATAGAAGCAGCCAGCTATATTCGAGTAAGTCAGTAAGGAAATTGCTTTGGTATTTCGTATCTCGCATATATTAACGACGCCTATTATTATCAATCGACGTTTTGCTCGCGTACCAATCGCGGAAAACGTAATTCGAGAATACTCGCAGGTTCTAATCGTGTCAAATGTCTCAATTTAGCGACAAACACGAACGTGAAAACTACAAAACTACATTACTTACATAAAAGAAGTTTTTTATTTTTTACAAAAAAAACTACAAAATAAAACAAAATAATTTTAACGTGAGTTTATTGTACATCTTAATGACTAATTAAAATAATTTTTTGGAAGCGAAATATTTCAAAATGGCGGCTGTACAGCGGTTTTGCGATGACGTGTATTTTTTGTGTCAGGGTCCACAATTGATCAAATAACTTCTGTAATTATTGTAATAATAATAATCCAAAATTTTTTTATGATTTTATATTAGACCTGCTGTAGATTTACGTAAAATTGTTGCGATATATTGATTTTTGGACAAATGGCACACAGTCATATAATTGTTAATAACTAATAAAATATGCAATATATCGCTAAAATCTTAAGTACTTACAAAGATAATGTATATTCCAATATATATTCTAAATTTCTAGTGATTCGGTTGAAAATTGTCTGAGTTATTGGTCTTTGAAACTTTTTTTTTAGATTTGAGCGTTTAAAGTTTTAGTTCCCACTTTAATTCTATAGATGGCGCTGCGGTAAAGTCAACAATTAAACCTTTTAAAATTAATTTTTTTTTTATAAATTAAACAACATAATATATTTATATTTACTTAGACTTTAAAGTACTGTTTTACCAGAAAAAAATAATTTCTAATTAATAATTTTAATAATACTGTGTAAACCTGGTTGCATACAACAAACACTAAACACGAAAAAACAAAAACATGTATATATAATTTCATTAACTTATCGTGAATGTTTAAATGTTAACACACATAGATACGCCGAATCTACATAATCATTACTTCCTGCTCTAAACATTAAACAACGTTTTGTATATTTTTCCAAGCTAGTGATACTAGCACATAATTTAAAACATACAGTGCGTTCAGCAGTCTGCAATTAAAATAATAAAATAAATTAATCAAAGTGTGCTAGGTTTGGGTTAACCCAACCGGTTTCAGTTTGATTACTTTGTCCTCATCCATATATTATATTTAAAAAAAACAACATTAAATGTTTACGCATAATTACTATAATAGTGAAAATAACAAATGCGAAACATTAATCCATTAATCGTCGGAATTAATGTTTTGCCCGTGTTGGAACATTTCCTAACCAGCATAACAGCGTTTAAATACATAATTGCACATTAATTAAAATATCAAAGCCGGCTCTCTGTCGCAAGGTTTAATTAGGAACAGAAAGCGCGCACAAAAATCCTATAAATGTCGATAAATTGTGATTAACATCGAGATTAATCCTTCAACACATAAATTTACGAGTACCACGCCAACAAGTGCGACAAATAAAAACTGAAAGTCAACGAAATTGGGGAACGCCCAGTTTATAATTAACTTTATTCGAATTTTGAATATTAGATCAAGCAAAAACACATTTTATTCGTTCTATGGCGCGTTGTAGATTTCATTCGCCGCATTACATTTTAGGCAACACACAGAACATTCGGCTGTCATCAACACTTTGCGTCAAGGGAGGCTTGGGAAATAATAAAATAAAGAGAACGAGAAAGGAGGCAAATGGGAGTCGACGTTTCAACGCTTCCACTGAGTTTTCACGACAATACAGTACAGTCCTTTCGGTTTTCAAATCATGTACATGAGTCCATGCATATGTCGGGTGCTAACTTGGTTGTCTGCCAACCAGGCGTACGCAAATTATATGGGGAGGTCACGCTCCGCAAAGCTCATGGCTCGCATCCAACTCGTAAAGCAAAACGAGCCACACACGAAACGAATGCGAATTTGCAGTTCGCTGGAATTGCCCCCTTGTTATAAAAATGGTGAATACAAATGTGGATAGAAATTGAGAGCGAAACGAAACGAAAAGAAACAAGAAAAAAGACAGAGCTTATCGAGTTAAATACACTTCAATCTAAAAATCTTTGTTTTATTTATTTAAATATAAAAAAAAAACAATAAAAAATTAGTTTATAATTATTAGTTATCGGATTATAAATAAAAATAAAAATAAATAAATGTCAAAACGTGATTTATTGTATGCAACTTGATTAACACCAAACTTATAGCCGTCTACAGCTGTCAACTGTGATTCAAGCGTTCATTTGTTTTTTGTTCAACGCTTTCCTATTGGTCAAAACGATTGAAATCAACAACTACACCAAACTACACCAAGTTGGCTGTGGCTTGAAGTTAAAGTTCTTTAAATATTGAATAATTCACTAAATATTTGTACGTTTCCCGATGTTTTTCGTTGTTATTTGTGATCTACTACAATCTACAATCATCTACAAGTTTCATACGTTCGTTCTACTAACACCGGTGCTATAGTAACACTAACCCGATAGTAAAACGGTAAGTAAAAAACACAACACGTTGTAAACACCAAACAATTCGAGTCAATTTGCGTCCCCCCATGTTCGGCGAGTTCGGCGTTTTGTCGTGTTCCTGATTTTAAAGCACGCAGCGTGTGTTTGCACGTTGCGTATGTGTATCACGTCCGCTTTGGTTTTTATCGCCATTATTTAAACGATTTGTCGCTGAGCTACCTACGCTTTCGCTTCGAAAACATACGGATAAAAATAGTTTGCATTGTTTCATTGTTAAAAAAAATCAATTTGTATAACTCAATAACCCAACACACTAAACTTACTTTACTTAAAAAAAATCACAAAAAAATGATCAATAATTTGAACAATTTAATTGACAACATATTAAATTATAATGACAGCTTAAGTTTTAATTAATCAAGCATTAAAACTTGTCCGTGTAGAATGTATCACTAATAAAATTTCTCTTTGTTAAAATTTCAAACTGTTTCAAATGTCAAAGCAGATTCGGAGTTAATATGCAAAGAGGCGCACCGCATGGAACAAGTGAGTAAGAACTGTGTGGTGCGTCTGTATGAGTTGAATATTGGAGATGAAAAGCGCTCTGACCTAGAAAATCCTTCCGTCGTAATCTTTTAACGAGCACGAATTTTCCGTTTGTGTTGTCCCTGGAACACGTTTCGTATTCATGTGGCTCGTGTGTCTCTTCGCATCACGTCGTATCGTCGTTCGGTTCATGCTTTGATTACATCATCATCAGACAGTGTGTGTCTGATGCGTGTGCATTCGCATGGCTTTTATGGTATTGGTGAGTTGGTTTCTAAGTTTTGTGGATGTATGATTTTGGTGTGTTTTGGAATCTAGGAAAATCGTGGTAGATACAAGATATAAGATGGAAGTTGGTGTGCAGCTAAAGCTTTTGAAAGCAACCAGCGAATCACTGGATTATGATATTAACAGGATATCATCAAGGATTTGATTCCAACTTCCTCTTTATAGGAGATAGAAGTGGAAGATAACGATGTTGAAGGTTTCGAGTCGAGGTTACCAATAAATGAGGTTTATATGAACGTCATAACATTTTCTTTACTTAATTTTGTGGTATTTATTATAAAATGTTATAGTTTTTAGGTAAAATTTTGTGTTTTTTTATTTATAGCTAAGATGACATCTATAAAAAAGGTTAGTACGACAAATTTTTGTTTATGTTATCTAAAACCACTTTGATTATAAATATTTTTTAATATTTCTTTTAAAAATAAGAGTTTTTAATGTTTTTTGAAGGAAAAACCAGGTAAATCCTGCGCAATCGCATTGTGTTCTAATCACGTATTTCTAATTTTAGCAAAATTGGTAAGTTCTATTAAAAACAAAAGATTTATTCTTCATTAATCACTCAAAATTAAAAATTTTGACTTTAACAGCAATGATGTTGTGTGGTTTGTTGAAGTTTTAATCAATATCGACATATCGCAAAATTTACGATCGTTTACCACCCCTTTCAAACGAATACTGCAAGTATTTTACACACCCTACAAATGAAACCTAGCTTGTGGCCTCGTTTAATCATAACAAACTTTAACTATAACTAAACTTTAAACAGTGAACCAGTTTGATAGTTTAAACTTAGTTAGGAACGCCATCTTGTTGTAATTTTGAAACTTTACATGATGCCGCGCCAATTATTCGCGGGCTTAAGGCCTTAAGAAGTTTGGTGGAAATCCAAATTGTTTACGAGTTCACAAAACACTCGGTAGACTGTCGCCTAAAGTCATAAATAATCCGCACGCATATCAAAACGACGTGCAACGCGAAAACATGGCGACAACTCTCTATCCCGATCACGCGTAAAAAAATGGAGCTGGAAAAATGTCAACGACGGAGATGTCAGCGCTGCCTCGGCGAAAAAAGGGATGTGAAATAGAAAGCATTGAAGACATTTTGTCATCACCAAAATTCCAATAGGTGGATTATTTTATTTTTTTCAAGTTTTAAACAAAATATATATACTGCGAATATTGAATTTTTACACAGATATTAAATTGGAGTATAAACATTTTTATTTGAGTAAATTTTTATGATAGAACTCACCAGTATTGTTATAATTACAAAAATGTAACAAAAAACTACGCGGTTCGGTCAGTTTTAGCTGGATTTTTCACACAAAAACATTAATAACTAATATTTCTGATAAAAATATCAAAAATGCTTAAAACAAATGTTGTTCAAAATAACATAACCTACATTTTATCTAAGTACTGGTTTTGTAGATGTCACCACTTTAACGAAATAATCAATAATTGTAACTAAAAAGTTTTGTGTCAAGTTTATTTAATATAAAATTACAAAATTTGATTATTTCTATGGAAAGTTGCATAACCAACAATTTTTTCCGTAAAAATGAATTTTAATGATTTGATATTCAATATTTATGTAAATAATTGTTATTACTGTGTGTCTAGCTGGTTTATTCGTATGAAATCGAACCAAAACGTATAAAAACTAATAAAAAAAACCAGTTCGTAAAAATTTTAGTGCCTATTTTGTCACCTTGGTTGCAACAGAGCAACCAAACATAAAGTTACATGATAGAAACAATAAAATTTTTACGACTTTTAATTAATCTAATATTGATGATATTTCGTTTTATACATTTCCAACCGAAAGCGAATGCAAAGCGTGGCGCGGATTGCAACACACACACGCACACACTCGAGACAAGACAGGACGGATCAATCACTTTCTATTTTTATTTCTGAAATATTATGCGTTGTGCGCGAGAGTATCTCACGTGGAACACGTGAAACATGTGTATAGTTTTGTGCACCGGGTCAAACTCAGATCCGTATTAATGCGAATATATGAATGCGTTAAGTAATGCTCCGAACTCGCCGGCGTACATATTTTGGGGATGTGTGTGCGTTGATAGCAAATGGAGTCATTAATCAAGTGTCGCTTAAAGAGGCAGCGGACGGCAATGGATGGATAGCTGCGAAAGAAAGACGCGATGGAGGCGGAGAATGTATAAAATCTCACAGAATCTAATAGCTAAAGCAGATGAAGCACGATGTGTGTGCGTTGGCTTGGATCTGTTTGGAAAAACACGCAGGAAGCCAAGGCAAAAGCAAGAAGTTTGTCGTCACCGCCGTCTGTTGTAATTTGAGTGACGTGCCCATCGAAACGTGGAATATTCGTACAGGGTTTTCTACCCGTACATTTCCCACCCTTGTGGTATTTACTGTGTGTGGACAACACATATTTTGATAGTTGCATTGGACATTATGTCAAACCTATAGTTGATATAACCTTAAATCATATTTATTTTGTGGTTTTATTTTGACGTCATTAAGTTTTGTGGTTCTTATTTGAGGTTATGTCGATTGTTTAATTGACATAACCTCAAATAAGAACCACAAAATAATCACAAAAACTCTTTTTTTAGATTTTTATTTGTTTTAAGTTACGAATATTCTATATTTGTAATTAATTTGTTATTGTGTCTTTCTTTGATTAAGCTTTTCATGAAGTTTGATCATGCATTTGTGCATTGACGTCATTCAAACAGCGAGAAATCCGGCAGTTCTCGAGGAGAATGTAACGTGAAGTTTTAAAATATGTAAAATATGTTCGTGATTAGTACAAATATACAACATTACATTGGGATTGTGCATCCGATCATGTGGAAGTTACGAATGCAATTTAGTTTTAAATAAATTGAGTTGGGATGTTTGGATTGTTTTCGAATTTATCTACTGAACCGGTAAGTTGAAAATACAATGCCATTTTGGTCGTTTTAATCACGTTTGGTATAGTTATGAATATGAATTTATTAATTAATACAAATGTTTTCATAAATATTTTATTGTGTATAAAAAATTCAATTTGCGTAACAAATTACATTCTGTAATTTTATTTTTTAAAGTTTAATGTGCGTTTTAAAACTTGGAAAATAGAGTCAACGCTGTGTCGTACACATTATGTTTTATATATTTTCAAGTGTAGAAGTGAACAGCAAATACATATTCAAACGCGGAGTGATTGGTAACAAGTGGGGGTCAACGCTGCGTCGTACACATTAGAAATCCATGATGGCCGACTACCATTCGAATACACAGGCCGTTGCTAAGGTAGAATTCAACAATGCTTAGCAACCAGTTCCAGTAGTGGGGTTTCAAACGTACATTTTCACGCGTACAGCGAAACTCAACACTGTCTCGGCATAGTGGGGGTCAACGCTGCGTCGTACACATTGGAAATTTCTGATAGTAAGTATTCAAACTTCTTCAATTTTTAACAACTACTTCTATACAATTTTTAGTTAATAAATTTTATAAACTAACTTATTTAGTAATTAAATATAATATTTGTTTAAGATTACTTTCATTATGGTGGAATTGGAGTCAAAAAATGGGGATAGATCACTTTCAAGCAATTCAAAGTAAGTAATTTCATTTTAACCTAAAATTATTTAAATTTATTGCTTTAATTTGTAATTTGTAGTTAATTTATTTAATAACCTATTTTATTAACTATCTTTGTTTAAATTTTGGTTGAAATTGAATTCAAAATGGCGAAGTTATAACCAAAAATAGCAATACAAAACTTTAACCGTTTTTATACATTTTAACCTCAAAATATTTAAATAATTTAAATACTTATTGCTTGAATTTTAATTTTTTATTGAACACATATGATAAACAAGTACATTATCTATATAATTTGCAAAATTTGGTAAAGATTAAACTCAAAATGGCGGAGTTATAAGCAAAAAACACTTTAAATCTTTTAAAATCAATTTTATTTGATTAGAATTAATTATTAACTGCAATTTAAAAGTTCTAATTCTAAAAATAACAACACAACAAATTAATTAAGTAAATGTTTTGAAACTAGTACCTACGCTTTATAAAAAAACACTCTAATATTAGACTATACGACGTGCTAATAGCTAATTACTATGCTTACCAATTTAATTAACAAATAGTAAAATAATAAAACAAAATACGTTAATTATAGAGCCAATTGGTATGTTTTCTCTACGAGTGAGTATATATGTGTATGTTAATTACCCACTGACGATTACGCTTCCCACGGAACGACGATTATTGTAATTTGATAATTTTAATATTCCGATTCGAATCGAACCCCAGGTCCGAAGGTTTGCGCGTGCGTCGTTCGGTCGTACCTGCCATTGTTCACACCGGCACCGCGTATATAGGTATAGAAAGTTATTTTAATTAAAAAAATAATAATTGACGTCAATGCATATGCAGTCATGAGCACAAAATTGCACAGAATGTTAAAAATCACAAATGTGGATTAGTTATTTCAGTGAGAGGTAAAGTAAAAATTAAAAAAAAATGTGTGAGAATAATTTCAAGTTATTTTTATAATATTTTATTGTTGGTATGGGTTTATGAGCTTCAAATGTTAATGGGTGTACTCATATTTTATGTTATGCAACACCCACGCATTGGATTTAATTGTTTTCTTGCAACAATACTAATACGTACATCGTAGTAGTACTTTTATACAAAGTATAAACAATATAAACAATACGTAGTTTATCAGGTAGAGACCACACTGTATAGTAGTTAGGTTTCTGTTTTTTGGTAAAAAAAACAAGTGATAGTTTTTGTTTGTTTCGTTTTTTTTATTACAAGTTGAAATTTTTTACAAGCGGTTTTTTTTTTTTTTTAATTTTGGTAATGATGTAAACAGATTTTGTTGATTGTGAGATATGATGTACACAAAAAAAACAAATGATGTTTAGTAGAAAGTTACAAACAATTGATTTTAAAACTACTCGATGACAAAACATTCGTTTATTTTTGTTTTAATCAATAACCACAACAACGTAACTAACCGTTGTGATTCATTTGTTCTTTTTTGTTTTGGAAAAAACAACATAAACATGAAACAATATTTTGCTTAGTTAAAAAAAAACAAAACAAACGCCAATAAATTCATCATTTGTTTTAATAAAAATCAACGTTAAGTTTAGAGGCAAATGTGAAAAAAAAATAATTTCGAATTCAGTTATGCGAAAAATCGTAACAGACAAATTGCATTCGGAATGTTTCAAATATTTCCATTTAATGAATCATCATGAAACCTGTGCTTCCGCCCGTAAGACGATAAACATCTCCAATCATCCGTGTTGTTTCCCAATTTACTGCAAACGCAGTCATCGGTGTCTACAATGTCTACGATGTCGTCTTTGATATCTTCGTCGATAACGAATACCTAACCCAACAACCAACTACCCTAGACAAACCTAAAACTAACCTAAACTTAAACCCTATCGTTTGGCAAAGTGAAATGTTTTGCTAAATATATCGAAATGGTTAGTTAGAAGTGGTTAGAAGTGTAGGAAACGTCAACTTTTCCAGCTTTAACAGCGGTAGGTTTGTTGGTCCGTGCTAATGTTAACTCTTTTGGTATAGGCGCGCACGCACTTAAACCTAAGCTCTTGTAATGACCCTTTTCAGGCTCCCAAAAGCAACGCAATCGGAATGGTTCATCGCGGGTAGTCGCAGACAACGACAACGAAATGATGATTCAAGTGTTTGACCGCATGGACGCAAGATAACCGGAAATAATTTTCAAATTTAGGTATGTAACCTTAAAAAGTATCATAACAAAATTTAATTAGTTTTTTTTTGTTTGTTTTGTTTTTTCGCATGCTATTTTTGTAATTTATTTTCAAAGATTAAAATTTAAAAATACATTTCCATCTGAATAGTTGGATTTGTTAAGTTAGTCAACAAATTAATTTATTCATCAATTGATTGCGGTTTCCAGTTTCCGTTTCAACAAGCGTCAGTCACATTATTGCAATTTGCATTCGCAATTCTGCGTAGAGAAACGAAAGAATCGATTCATTCATTGTTTTAATTGTTTCTTTGTTATTTGAAATACTAAACGTATTTGTCATTACCAACCACCACTATTGTGTTCAATAGAATTTATCTCGATAGCGCATCCCAACGATGCGTTTATGTTTTGTTTCAGACAAAACAAAACACAAACACACAAAACCAATCAATTGTTTTATCGTAAAACGGAAATGACAACTAAAAAACAATTGAATTTTTAGGGTTAGTCCAACAAAATCTAAAATTTTCAAAAAACAAAAAAATGAATTTGATAAACAAATATTGTTTTAATCAGTATTTTCTTACGAATAAAACAAACTGTTGGCTATGTTGACATGTTTCCTGTTATTCGTTCGAATCATCCAAATAAATAAGGCATTTCGAATGCAACTTGTTGAGTAGTAAAATAAAATCAAATCAAACTTTCTAAAATTATCCTCCTCGTGCTTGGCGAGCAGATTCGGAGCCTTCTGTTTAATAATGCGTCCTATAAAATTTTTACGGCCGTCGTCACGATGGGCCCCGTGCGTAAATCCGCGCCTATGTCAACTCGATTTTGAGCCGAAACAGTTACTCTGCGCCATCGCGCGTGTACGACAACACGGCATAACTCACGTTTTATTGATTTTGCCCGAAAGTGTTTTGTGTCGAAACAAATTTAGATCCGAAATTAAATAAACACCAAACATTTTAATCGCCGCTTTGTTATTATTTTCAATGTTTAGTTTTACCAATAATAAATAATTGAAGAAATTCACGTCGTTTGAGAACCAGAATAGATTTTGTTGATCAGCGTTGTGTAAGCTTTCACTCATTCACTAACTCGATCGTTTGGTTGTTACTCCCAAACCGCACTTCGGAATTGAGTTATAAATAAATCACAAATTTATCTCAATTCAATGAAATTAAATTAAACACTGGCAAATGATTAAATGCAATCAATTTATTATCAATGATTAATAAATCTTGATTTAATCCGCATCAAATACATTCGTATTTTATCAATCTTATTCACGCGTTTCGAATTGAATTAATTCATATCTGGATTTATAGTTGGAAATACGTGATTTGATATTATTTATGTTAAACACGCACAGAATCATTTATAAGCAAATTAAGTGAAAGGACAGTAAAATGAAGATGTTAACGTCGTATTCGGTTTTTATCAAAATGAACAAAAACAACATTTATTTGTTGTTTTAGCTAAACGTTAAAAAACAAATGAAAAAACAAGTAAATTGAAAACTGAAAAATCAACAACTGTCATAGAGGTAAACCAACAAAACAAATGTTACGATAACAATCAACAATTCCGAAAATTTTTCATTTGTTTTTTAAACAAAATTAGTTTGTTATCATAACTGAACGCTTGTTTTTCACGTTATTCATTTGTTTTTATTGACATTTTGTGCTGAAACTTTGTAACTTTTGTGTAATTGAATAAGAGCGTCAAAGATTTCATTAACACTTCACTTATTATTCATGCGCATCGGCGGCGGTCGTTACATTGAATTGAAGTAAAAGTCAGATGAGTCCGAATGGGTCGTAGCGGTCGAACAATGAATTATTACATCCATCCGTAGGTGGTATGCTCTTTAATCTTCGCCAGTCTTCACGTGAATGGGGCACGAATTGAATTCTCTCTTCACAAACGCCCGTCGATGACCAAGTCTATTAAACGCCGAGCCTACTTACTTTTTACAACGTGTGTTACAAATGACGAGCAAGAAACTGTTCTTCATTTGAACAGACAGAAACGAAATAAATAGGTGTGTAAATTAAAATCGTGATGAGTATTGAGAAATCACCGAATTTCAATTGTTTCGTTGTGATTTTATTTTACAAATAAAACAATTGAAATAAAACTAGGTTAGGTAAGTTGTGTTTTTAATCATACAGATGGCGTTAGTTTAAACTTTTAGTTTTAAACTTTAAACTTAAACGTACTAATAAAAAGTTGTTAACAATTTATGAGTATGTGAGATGTGCGTCTCGTAGTAATTTGGATGATTTACGAGTTCATTACGAACAAATTTCTATTCATCATTATTGATTGCTCATTATAAGCCTACCTAACTTAACTGGACACTGGTGAATGTGGACACACACGTGGTTTTTTATTTTTAATTTTAGTTTTAGTTCTGAGCTCTGAGCGCTTTCAAACTAATAAATAACGCGGTGGTTAATCATGGAAACATTTAAATGCTTTCCAAACACGTGACATAACCCTAAAATTGTTTATTAAACTAAAAATCAGTTGTAACCAATAAGTCCAATGAGTAATTGATAAATTATTTAATTAGTTATGCAAGAATTTTATGTGAATTGCGTAAGACACGACGCACGACGTCTTTGTGAGTATTCTGTGCGTTTTAGACAAGGTTATAACATTTTATTTTAAAAACTAAAGAATCAAAGAACCCGAAGCTTACTTTTTCATTGTGAATGTTTGGGTTTGTTAACAATGACGTCACCAAAGCAATTAACTTGTCAGAAACGTTTAGTTTTAAGGTTAGGTATGCGATAAACGAAATAATAAGCAAATAGAGTCTTAAATTCTTGAATATTTATATTTTCAACAATAATTTGTTAAAAATTAATAATTAAAAAACGTTGGGTTATTAATTGTGAAATGTCTGAAGTTGTGCAATTTAGTGGTGTTTTTTTGGTGGTTAATTTTGGTCACAAAACACAGCTGTTGAGGGTCTGCAATGCACAACAAAACTTTTTCAATTATCCGCGTGCAAAACCGTCTTATGAAGTGGACATTACCAAACTTTTATTGTGTTGACTCAAGTTGCGTCTAAGTAACGCCATCTACACTAAAACGCGGACAGAAAAAGTTTTAAAACTAAAAATTCTAAGTTTAAAATTTGTTTCGTTTTTGTTTGTTTAATCCTAAAAACAAATGAATATTGTTAGTTTCAAGTCCATTAACAACGACGTATTCTTTTGTTTTTGTACAATACGACCGTATAAGGCTCAAAACAACTGAATATTCATTTGTTTTTTTTTAAATCAACAAAACAAATCTGTGGTGCACACAACAAAAATTTGTTTTCTTCATTCGTTCGTATATTTTATCTTTGAGGTACAATTGAAATGATTTGAAGCATATATCTGATTCTTCATCGATCACTATTGAAATATTGTGCCGTGTTTTTTGATTATTAGTACTCTGCATGTTCATATTGTATGAAGCACATTTGTTGTGTACGATCCGTACGAGTTGCATTGTGCGAGGCTTTGCAATATGCGCCATTGTTAGTTTTCTCTTCCGACTTGCGTACGCGTATTTGCATTTACAATGTCAGAATGAAAAGAAGCGTAGGAGTATTTACGGCGGGAAGAGGTAGAGCGTTTAGCGGAATTGCATTTCCAATTGCAATGAAATTGATACATAAATTTCACGATTTGCGAGCAGACTCAATTTCTCAATGATATTAAATGTCACTCTCAATTTGTTTACCTTTAACATATTTTTATTCAAAGAAAGTAAATACTGAATTTTTTTTTTCAATTTAATTGAATTTTTTGGTTTTAAGTTTTTGTAAATTAAATTAAGTTGTAATGTGTTTATATATTATATTTCGAACTGAATTTAGATTATAACTTTTATATCTTGTTGTTTTTCGTTGTTTTTGTTTTAAAATAAAAGAAAAACGCGAAAAACCCAAAGTAATTATTTTGTAGTCACTTTGTTCTTTCACCGTAACTGGCGCTGTTGGACACTAAACATACAATGTGTTTAGCGTTCTGTAAATGCTGACAGCCGTACAGCGCCGGCGCAGGCGTCGTTCGGGAGCTCGCCAGCTCCACGCCGAACGCGAGTCGCGCAGTGTACCAGCGTACAGCCTGCACGAAGCTTCGCCGCGCCGCTCCTGCACGCAGCCGTACGCACGTCGAACGAACCGAACCGCAGAATCCCCAAAGCGCAGCACACGGGATACACACACAGCGTTTACACCCCTAGTATTCGCCACCACGACGACACACCCCTACAACCAGATCATAATTTAACGCACAACGATCTAAGTAAAACCTAGTGATCCGCTGATTCGAGAGCCGTGTGTTCTGTCCGCTCGTCTGACCTATGAGCTCGGTGTTCTCGGTGTTGTTGCGCTCTAACGCCGCAACCGTCTAACAGGAACAGCCTTCGACGTGTGTGCGTACTTGCGTTCCGCTCGTTTTGTGCTCGTCTGTGCGGTGATCTCGTCGCCGTAGTGCGCCCAGCCTACTGCAAATGCCCAAGCAAGAATCTTAAGAAAGAAAACTAACCTAATAACTTGGACGTACCCTAGCAGTGTTGTGTCTAAGGTGTTGTGCCGAGTACGAAAAATAAGCGAAGTAAAAAAAGTAACAGTGCATTGTGCGACAGTCGAGACCAGACAAGTGGATTACTTTACATTCACTGCCATTAAAACCAACGCACAGTTTGGAGCTGTGCATAGCATTAAACCCTAAATTAGTGATTTCGTCTTGTACATTTTGCGCCCAGAGCCACCTCAACAAAACCCTGCTGAAGTCCATAGCTAATTATCTAGCTATATTTCATGGAAACGGGTCGTTTACGGCCCGAACCAGCGGGTTTATCAATCAGTCAAGCTGGAACTCATGGAATTAGAAAACATTGTTGCAAATACAGTTTATCTAAAGGCACGAGAGGGTAAGTGTTAACTGTAGTTAAATTACCTAAACATAAACACAAAACATTAACATTAAATCTAACCTAACTTTTTTTTCTTACTGAAAATCTTAGTTTTAAATTTTTATTAATGACAGACAGTGACTATAGGCAACCCACAATACACTAAACTGTTAATGGCCAGGTCAAGAGTTGGCATTTGTTTGTTTACAGTCATAGGTTACTAGATTTTAAGTGTAGTTTTTAAGTTCTCCTTAGAAATGTTTAGAATTTTTAGTAATGTTTAGTAGTTCCAACAAAAAATGTTCAATGTTCACACGCCGCGTACATTTGTCGTAGTATTCGTAATGTGTTTATTTAATTATGAACGTTTTACGATAACAATTTATGTAATTATTTACAAATTATGATGATGCCAGTGCATACGCATAACGCATACGCGCGTAATGCACGATATTCATTTACAAATTAATTAATTTTTTTGTTTACTTACCATTTTTGTTTGCTTACAGGTGGATCCGATAGTAATAAAGGAAAAAGTAAAAAATGGAGGAAGATTTTGCAATTTCCTCACATATCGCAATGCATTGAATTAAAAAACAAATTAGGTAAGTTCATTACAGTTAAATATTACATATAACACGTTCATCGTTTTATCAGTTGATTATATTATATAAACATATAAATCAATTTTGGCGATAACTGTTAATTTGTAGATTAGATAATTGAAACAACAGTAATGACACCATCGATTTGTGTTTCACTGTTGGTTTTACTGTTAATAATAATAAGGCCGGTAGTTAATATTAGCTTGTTAACACGACACAGAAAAGTCTCATTCATTATTTGGTTGTATTTCATTCAGCATTTATTGTTTTGTCATTTTGTGCTTCATTTTCACTTCAATTACCAACTAAACTAACGAAAACAACGTTCGTTTTCGTTTAGTTCACTGTGTTCGCTTTCAATTAGCGGGCGTATAAAACAAACTGGATAAATAGGATAAATAAATCAGTGCGCAGTAGAAAAATGTTTAATGTACAATATACAAATGCATGTGCGTTTAAACGCTGCATTTACATGTACATTAGGAGTTTTCTTAGAGTTGCGACTGATTGTTTACGAAAATATTTATGAAAATGCAATAAAAAGCGAAGAATGTTTAGCGCAGCCAGACGAAATTGTATATACTTCGTCGTTGAGTCAAAATAAACATTGCAAATTGAGATATTGTGCATGTCTTAACTGGAAATCGATGATTTTCAAGTTGATTTTTTCGAGCGCAGGAGCACAAATAGGTTTTATTTATGAAAAAAGTCTGGTCGGTTAAAAAAAATTCAAAACAGTATGCTAATAAACGTGAAATTTACATAAAACTAGTCATAAATTAAGACATTAGTTTACTAATTTGCATTACTTTGATTCAACGAGGTGATTTAGTGTAATTTTTTAAGTTTTACGTTAAAATTTAAGTAGATTATTAATTATTATTATAATTGATGTTGTTGTTGCAGATATAAGATACGATTATGTTGTGGATCAACAACCAATAGGTAAATTGTTATTTAAACAATGGTGTGAATCGAAGAGCTCCGAATTTAATCGGTGTTTAAAGTTCCTCGAAGCCACGGAGCGCTATGAGGTGGAGACGGGTGAGGCGCGCGTGGAGTTGGCGGACGCGATCAAAAAGGAGTTTATGAGCGGGCCGAACGGTGAAGAATGCCTGTCGTTTCCTGAATTGGGGCTGCAACTATCTGCCGCTGATAAGTTGACCAACGGACATAAGGATCTCTTCGCGCCGTGTGTGCAAGCAGTGAAGGCGTGTCTGGCTCACGAGCCCTTTCGCGAGTTTACGCGGAGTATGTACTTTCATCGATATCTGCAATGGAAGTGGCTGGAGGAGCAGCCGGTTACGTACAAGACGTTTCGAATGTACCGTGTCCTCGGCAAGGGTGGTTTTGGCGAGGTGTGCGCTTGTCAGGTAATTATATTTATTTTTTTATATATATATGAAACCACTAAGTGTTTATGGAAATTTTTAATATTTCTGTTTTATCGTGTTGTTGAAAATTGGAAAATAGTCCAATTGTGTTGGGAAATTGTGCAAAAGCAATTTACCGTTTTATGTTTTACCGGTTATTTTCTTTTACGAATTGTTATTGTGAATTTGGAGCAATTTTCATTGTGATCTGAGTGTGTGTGTGTTTTTTATTTGTTCCTGAACCTTGCGTTGTATGAATCATAATAAGATGACATATTGAAAAATGTAGCTAGTGAACAAGGGCTAGATGACAATGCGAAAGGCGATTTGCAGAAGGATTTGCAGGATTTTATGTTATTGCATCTTCAAACGGGAGATGTAAGCGGACGAAAGAGGATAGGTGTTTTAGGACGATTTGAGGTTAAATCTTTTGACGTCAAAGCACATATTACACATTCTTCAAGTACATTTACGTACTTTAGACATATTTTATAGCTATAACCACAATTTGAAGTTGTACATAAAAAAAACATTATGGTTTTCGGCATTGATCAATTGTTGATGAAAAAAATGTACAGTACAACTTGGTTAAAGCAGACTTTGCGTTGAAAGGAAAGAGAAATTTTTTAGGTTAAAGATCTGTTTTGTTGTTTTCTAAAAATTAAATTAAAATTAAAAATTTCCAATTTTTACTGGGTTTTACTGGAAATATACAGTAACACTAAGTTATAATTTATACAGTATTGTGCTTACGTGCGTCTAATCAACATCAACCCTTTGCACCCTAACATAAATCTTAATTAATTCGATTAATTAAAACATTAATCACACCCCATTGCCACGAAAATGTCTACATCTGGTATTCAAACACGAACACACTGTATACGTGTATGTATATTTGAATTTAAGTGCGTTAATACTTATTATTGAACATATCAGGAGTAATACGATTATAACTCGTCCTGTTCGCCGTATTCCAAATGCCATGTCACACAATACCAAATAGAATTAGGAATTAGTGTTCTCTGTTTATGTTTACATTCAATATCGGTCGTTATTGTCTTCGTAATCGCATTATTCCCTTTGTGGAAAATGGAAGTAGACGTAGAAATAGAATTGGAAACATTAATATTTCACTTTGCATCCTTTTATCCACAACACAAAGGTATTACTTTATTCATGTCATCATCCTCTGTGAGAACATTAAAGTTAGTAGAGACATTTTTTTGTAACTTCTTTTTTTGCAAATTTGAGTTTTATGGCTTTTATGAAACAAAGTTAGTTTTCTGCTCGTTTTTATGCCGCAGATGATCGCGGTGAAGCGCACACCGTGAACGGAGAACGAGCTTATCGATTTCGCATAAAAATCATGATAACGGAAGTATGCTGCACACGCGCTGAATAAAACTGATGCGAATCGAAAAATGTAAAAAGCTAACAATGGAATTCAAGATATGAAAAATGTGTCATTTTGCTAAATATAAAAAGGATTTAATGGAAGTTACGTTTTATTAATAAATGTTACGTTGGTGTGGTTGCACGTAAATGACATTTATTTTATAATTTACATTTGCGGTGTGTGAAAATTTGATGAAACTATTGATTAAATAAAGCTCACCGCATTCATTGACAAATTTATGAAGTTGGTTTGTAGCTTTAGTGCACTTTAGCAAGTTAGCTTTTGGTGTTAGGGATTGCGCTAGGGCTCAATCTAAATTTGAAACTTTGGAAAGTTATGCAACAAATCATTAACGCTAACGCAATTAGCTATTCCATTAAAGAACATGTGGCCGTGCCGGGGGTGACTAATGAAGCTTCTACAATACGCGTCAGTCCTTTGAGGTATTAACCCTCTTGAGGAGGCTGATTATTAATTATTTATTAGTTACAAAGTTTGGAGTTTTATTGTTAGGGAAAACGGCACTGTTGTTCAGTTATAACAAGTTTATTTAGCATATAAATCAGTTGGCGAATAACTTTTGTGATCAACATTAGAGATATAAGATAAACTATATAATTTAAATAGGACAAACCAGGTACAATTGTAATTGTTGCAATGTACATAATGTCCAAACAAACGTATCCTGTTCTTAGGAAAACACAGCAGGAAATGTACGCAACAAGTAAAGTGGTGAGTGAAAAGTTCGTTTCGTTGCCTTCGATAAAGTTAGTAGCGCGTAACGATGGCAATAGCCATAGATATGATAGCGATTGCACGTCAGATTTCTGCTAGTCGCGTTGTCCTTTAACGAGGACGACGGCGTCGACTGATGGGACTAACGATAAATCAATATTAGCACCGAGACAATTTACGCTTCGAGAACCAATGCACACGTAATGGATTATTTAATGTAATTAACGCAAACACACACCAAGGACAAAGGACAATTGATCCAGGTCGAAATGAAACGAAATAAAATGGAATAAATGAAACGAAATTAATTAAATTCACATTTTAATGTTTCATTTTGTTAAAATATATAAACTAAATATTTGTTTATTGTGCGTGTACAGTGCAACACTAACACCAACACTAAATGAGAAAGAAGGGTAACATAATTTAATTGACCTAAATAATATGTTTGTATTCAGTTCCTTTGCCCCCAAACACTCAAACTAATACAACACACTAGTACACGAGTTTGCATATACAGCAATAATAAATCGAATAAAGCGAACACAACAGCGCAAACGAGAAAACTTGGAAAATCTTAATTGAAACTCGCCGGCGCGCAGCGGCAGCGGCGGCGTCATTAGGCGAATCGAACGGCGTTCACAATTCGCGCGTGTCGACGAAAGCACTTAAGTGTTACGGTTGCCTTTATGGCCATATTTTCGCCGCCAACGTTGCTCGGTGAGTGGATTCGTAGACTCGGTTAACTCAACTTCCTTCCGAGCTCACCAACTAAAGCCAGTATTTGTAAATATCGTTATAGCGATCACAATAACCACGTGAGAATGAAAATAATGAAAATGCTTATTAAAACGAAATTACTTTACCGTAAGTGTAATGGAGACAATGCACGAAATAGTTTTATTATTGTTACAATTATTTTTCATTACATTATTATGAGATAGAAATCGTAATTTGTTTTAGTTTCGTGCTATGCGTACAAACCTGGTAAGTTGATAGTAGGCTTAGACAAATTAAATGCCATTGCAACAAAAAACAAATGAAAATCTAAAAGTCGGACAAAAAGCGTTACTTGCTTGCTATCGGAGTATCAGTGCGTAGCATCTGAATTACGAGTCGTTCTTTAAGTGAATTTCTTGTCCTTTCTGCGTGTGCTGTCTGTTTAACCGGAGTCGTAACTGCCCCCTAAAAGCACAAATGCGTGCGTTTATATTCCAAGCATGTTCTTTATCTCGTCCGGTTTGTTTCCAGCCAAGACGGTGTGCGCGTTCGCGTTTTCCGTTTTTCGCCCGCCGGCGATTAACTCGGTATAGGCCGGCCGGAGCCTACACTCAATGCCATAAAGGATAATTTAATTTGTTCATTTTTTTTGTGTTTGCTTTAGTTACGAAAAGCAATTCGACGCCATTTGTCGACAAAACATGGCGATGGTAAGTCAGGGTATTGTACAAAAAGGTTTTTTGATGATATTTTGTACACGATTTATACGTTTTTATGAAAAACACAACACAAAGGTTAAATATTTTGTTCAAGTTTGATGATTTTTTTTTGTTGCAGGTTCGAGCAACTGGTAAAATGTATGCGTGTAAAAAATTGGAGAAAAAACGCATCAAAAAACGCAAAGGCGAAGCGATGGTTCTTATTGAAAAACAAATCCTGCAGAGAATCAACTCTCGGTTTGTAGTGAATTTAGCATACGCGTACGAAACAAAAGACGCGTTGTGTTTGGTCCTGACTATTATGAATGGCGGCGATCTCAAATTCCACATCTATAATATGGGCGGGGAACCTGGATTGGATATCACTCGGTCGCGGTTTTACGCTGCTGAAGTCGTCTGCGGTCTGGACCACCTACACCAACAGGTATTTCTATAGCATATACGTAGTGATTCGGCAGAAATCGATTTGATACAATTCGGATTGATTTGATACAAACACATTAGTTTGGGATTAGATGTTTGTGAGCGATGTTAACGTGTGTTTCGTGGTTGTTTTGTGTAGGGCATTGTTTATCGAGACTGCAAACCCGAGAATATTCTGCTTGACGATGCCGGGCACGTTCGTATCTCCGATTTGGGCCTAGCTGTCGAAATACCCGAGGGCGAAACTGTACGTGGACGTGTTGGTACTGTTGGATATATGGGTACGGTTAATTTTATTAATTGTTATGCATTAGTTTAATATTAAAATTATGCAATGTAAATTTATCACGGATCTGTATTCCAGCTCCAGAAGTAATTGACAACGAAAAATATACATTTAGCCCGGATTGGTTTAGTTTTGGGTGTTTGCTCTACGAAATGATTGAGGGTCAGGCGCCGTTCCGGGCGCGCAAGGAAAAAGTCAAACGCGAAGAGGTGGATCGGCGTGTGAAAAACGAACCGGAGAAATACTCGTCGAAGTTTAGCGAGGAAGCCAAGTCGTTGTGTCAACAACTGCTGACCAAGTCGCCAACACAACGCCTTGGTGGCAAGGCGGGTCGCATGGGCGCGTTGCAAGTCAAGCAGCAGGCGTTCTTCCAATCGATACACTGGAAGCGGCTGGAGGCGGGCATGGTGGATCCGCCATTCGTTCCCGACGTTAGTATTTACAATAGATTTTTTTCAATATAAAAAAATTCTATAGAAATAACCAATGATTTTATATTTCCACAGCCTCATGCGGTGTATGCGAAAGACGTGCTGGATATTGAACAGTTTTCTACTGTCAAGGGAGTTAACATCGACGAATCCGACTCGTCGTTTTATAGTAAATTTTGTACGGGCTGTGTGTCGATACCCTGGCAGACGGAGATGCTCGAAACTGAATGTTTTCGACAACTCAATGTTTACTACGGGCCGACGGGCACGAAGAGTACGGACCTAATCTTGACTCCACCAACGACAAACGAGAAACAAGGCTGTTTCCCGTTCCGTCGAAAGGTAATCATTTATCATTTAATGTTTAATTTTCGTTGACATTTGATTTTGTGGCTTGCAGAAAAAATTAGCACCTAGAATGCGGCCGATACCCATAAACCCTGTGTTGTTGGAGAGCTGATGCACTCCAGAAGAATCACATCGAAGCACAGCCCTACATTCGGTGTCATTTACGAAGAGTGTCATGCATCTGTCTTCCCCGAATCTCTCGCAATCATTCGACCATGACGGCATCGTGACGAAATCCATCTGTCTCTGAAGCGCGCGCGCACTTGTAAATATACACAACAAGGCCCCATGAATCGCAATCGCACACTCCGGAATGTCTAACTTAGTATGTCAAACGCGCAGAAATTACATATTAATATCATAACTATTGAAAACTAAGAAAACAAAAGAAATGTAAAGCACAAGTTAAGACAACACACACAAAACATACAAACATGGTGGATGGTTATATCAATAATTTCAATTGTTTTTACAAAACAAATGAAATACTAAAAAAACGAAAACCATCCACGTTATTTTTGCTTCAACTTGAAAAGAGGCAACAAAATATAGAAAACTTTAACCAAGTTAGGCAACACATTATACATTCAAAACTGCAAAATGGTGCAAGTCCATTTTCGTAGCGTGTATTAGAATTGTAATGAAATAGGAAACCATAATAATTGTTTGAATTTGAAGGTTATATTATGCTAAACGCTTGACTGAATTTTACATAATGCTCAATGGGATAGAAACGGAACACGATTTTATTAAGAAGCTCAATTGTGTCTCAAACAAAGTTATCACGTTTGGTTGATTTAACGTCTTGTGTACCTAGATGAATAATGTACAACAATTACATTTTGTTTTGAACACTTGTTATCAAATGTATATAAGTTTAATTAATGATTGTGGGCATGTGTTTTGGGAATGAAAATGATTTAATGCGCACTCAAACGATTCGTTTTGCTATGCACAAAGAAACGATGAACATAATTGTTATTTAATTTATTTGAAATGATTTTTGCTATTTATGCAAATGCTGCCTATATTTCTGGGGTGGGGAAATCACCCTGATACATTAACGGGACTACGACTTTTTTGAACCAATTTTGATATTTATAGTCGATTCAAATGTTAGTTGACCCAAAAATAGGTTGATTTCGTTTATTATTTAATTAGTTTTGACTAGAAAGTTTTAAAATAATTTTCATCTACCTCTTTAAATAAATATAGAATTAAATTAATGATAAAAAGTGAACAATTACAAGAAGAAGAAAATATATTAGTTATTTTTTCATTGCTTTTACGATTTGTTTTTTTATTTGAAATTTATTAATCTTTTACCTTTATTTTTAATTATTAAGTTTGTCAACGCACATATCAACACACCTACAGCACAAAATGTTTTACAAATGTTAACTGGCTACATTTGACGCTTGTTTGTTGATAAACAATTTAATTAATTCTGAATTATTAACGTTTTAAGGCTATAATATGCTTAAAATGCATTGCAATTGCATTTGTTTTACCTATTTTATAACTGTGATAAAATACTTTACAAGTTTACACTTTACGCATTTATATTGAATAGTTTTGCCAGGACGAAAATAAGCATTAAAGACATGTGTTCTCATGTTTTTGTTTTCTCCAAATATTTTTGGGTCAATCACATCCCGTTTTCCAAGTTATATCCACGGCGATCAAGACAGCGCAAAAATGTACAAGAATTAGCAACATATTTATATTATTGTACTCATTACGTAACAATGAGGGCATTCTTTGATATTTGTTAGTAGTTTACTTACCTTAATATGAAATAATGAAACTTTTCATTAGTCATGAGTCATGAGTCATAATCATTGTCGTTTATCATCATCGGCGTTGGAGGATACAAAATAGAATACAGAATAAGAATAGTATGAGACCATTACGAATTAATGTGTACGTATTACTTTTAACGGGAAACTAGACACCTCTTACTCATACCACAGTATATCTTACCAAATAAAATATCAAGTAGTATTTTTTAAATTGTCATATATTTACGATTATTAGTCAAAGGGATTTGATTGTAAATCGACCTAAAAATGTACGAGTCTTGTTGGTTGTCGTTTTTTCTCATTCCACTATCTCTCAGATTCATGTGTTTAATTAAGTATCTTGTAAGCTAAACATTATCATATGTAAGTATAGAATATTAAATTATAAATATAATAAAAGATGAAATCAGTATACTGATTAACATTAACCCTTATTGTTTCCTAATGTATTTTTGTTTTTATTGAATTAGTTCTACTTTAAATGTTGATACTTTGATTGAGCGTGTTTATAGTTGTCTACTTTATTTATTTTATTTATAACCTGTTTTAGGCTTACTTGTAGATTATTATTAGATTATTATTAGATTAAGCCTTGAAACATCCCCAAAGTATTTTTTTTCGGCTTTCAAATTTGAGTAATTTTGTGGTTTTTTTGAAAACACGTCGTGGTAAATTGTTTATATCTCCTATCTATATTAACCAATTTTTCTTTTATAGTTAAATAGTTCCATTTTCGTACTTACAGTGCCATCTCACGGCGTACTAACTAACTTTATTGCAGGGTTACAAACTATAGGAATACAAATCCGCTTTATTTGACTAATACAACCAAATATCTCACTAAATCTGGGGCTTTTCTCGTTCACAGCTGACAGTTCGGACTGGATTGTTGTGAATGTAATCAAGTGCATTCGTCATTATAGTACAAGCACTATGTACAAGCACAAGAAGAATTATCGGTCGCCAACTAATTTATTTCGGTTTCTATCAAGCTGCGCTGCAATAAGCACCAACCAAGATGTTGGCGCTTAT
>JARJDS010028272.1:0-12819 GCA_030264155.1 Atheta pasadenae | reverse complement strand
TTTTGCTCTTAAAGTTGAGCAATTTTTCATTTTATCAAAAACACTGATTTCATGACGTCACACACGTTATTATGACTCATATTCACGAAAACTTCGTGAAATGTTTCTTTTTCTTGGCGTAGAAAAACAAAAAACATTTGTTGAATGCAACTGACTGCGATAGAAACAGTTGTTTGGTGGTTCTCACTCGCACTCGCAACTGTTATTCGTTTGTTCAAACTGTTGTTGATTTCCGACGCCCTCTACATATTTTTCCCTTAACAATTAACACTGTAAGTTTTAAGAAATAAAATAAAATAAAAAACAAAACTAAATTTAAAATTAATTGTATTAAAGTTATAAATTAAAATTTATAAAATAAATATGTTTAAATAAATGTCCGTTTTCAATGATTTTTCGGAACAAAAACCCCAAAAACTTGTTTAATATTTAATTACTTAAAACAAATAAAATAAATTATTAATATTTTTATTTAATACTTTAAAAATATTAAATTTACAATTTACTTTAATATAATTTAAATATTTTTTTGAGTATGTATTTTGGGTTGCATACAGTAAGCACTAAAAAACATTTAAAAATCCAAGAAAAAACTTAATTAAACTTATTTCAAAAATTAAAATCATTAATATAAACAATTATTTAGTGATTTATTAATAATTCCATTAATATTTTATTATCCAATTATATTTCGCGTCATATTTAAGTTTAATATTTTTGTAAACTTAAATTCTAGAACATTCTGGAATGAAGAATCACAATTGTTTTGTTTTGCTTTTGTTTGTATGCAATCAATTGAAATCGTAGTAGTCTTTGATTTGTTTGTTAGTGAACACTTTATGCAACGTGTGCGTTTTCTACAAAGCAAAACAATCCGATCAATCAAGAAAATTGAAGAGCGATTAATTTTAATAATAGTTTAATTTATTCATGCATGCACACGCGGTTCTGGCTCGTCATTGTCTGTTTTGAACTCTAAGTAATGATGTCCAAGTAAGTCCAAGCACTTTACCACAATTTACAATTGGAATTTTAATATTACGTTACTATTCCACGTGTTTTATTTAATTTGGAAAGAATTCATAGAGAAATAGATTTTTGTTGGTGCGAATAAAAGATGTGATTATTATTTGGGAATTATTTGATTGAATTGTAAACGTATTGTATTGATAATGAACTTGACTTGTTCAATATGGTCAGTTCGTTATATAAATTGACCGAAGCATACGCCATCAGTTGGAAACAATCGAAATCGATCAACAATGAACTTTTGTTTGTGTATGAAGTTCCAAAATAAGAATTTCTGCGTTTTGTCCGTGAAATTAGCTTCAAACACGTGTAGGAGTTTTTATTTGACATTTTAGACTGGCGTTTGTAGGATGTCTAGACTTTAGTTCATGTTTAGTTATTATTTGATAGAATTTTGGGTTTTTGTTGAATAGTTTGTAATATGTTGCCTATTTTTGCGCATGCGTCGTGTGTTTGAAAACAAACAAAAACTTTAGCATTTTTGTTTCACTGATTTCCAATAAAACAAATGAAGTTATGTCGTAATTATGTTGTAATTCATTTAATTCTGACACTTAGTCAACGCAAAACGCGCAAAGTATTCCGTATACTTACGTAATAAGCCAAAATATGATAAGATAAAAATAAATACTACGAAAAATTCAATATACACAATCAACAATCGAAGTGTGTTTGTGTTTGGGTCTGTATTCCTAAATAAAACGCGATTTATGGCAATGGTAGTAAGCGTGGTTACATGATTGTCAATGTGTGTGTATGTTGGTTTAGTTGTGTTTGAGTATGTACCACATAATTTCCAAAGCAAGGCAAACTGTTTTTATTTCATTTCGATTTTGTTGTTGGCGCGTAGTCGACTTAGTGCGGCATCGGCGTGCGGCGTTTGCGCGCGTGGTTTTCTATAAATCTATACCGCGATTATTTATAACAAATAAGTTTATTTATTAATGAAAATATAATTATTAATTAGAAAACAGTGGGATATAATTTTTATTTACAATGGAAGATAACACTAAGACGAAGACAATGGCGGAGAAACAAGATCTAGACACTTTGATGAATTATTTGGGTTTGTTTATTTATTTTTTTTAATATTTATAAATACTTAAACGTTTTAGTGTTTTATATAATTTTTTTTATTATTTAATATTTTAAAATTCTTTAAACTTTGTTTTAAACAATTTATTGTTCAAAACAATTAATTATGGTTTGGTTAGGTGAGAAATGTAGAAAAAATAATAAAAGAAATTATTATATTGAATTAATTATTGATATTTAATTATTTATGATTAATAATGAGTGATAAATTAATCAAAAATACTATATTTTATTAAATAATATTTTTATTGATAGTAATTATTAGTAATTGATTAGTTTTTAATAGTTTTAGTTAATTATTTTTATTAAAACTTTAAAAAATGTAGGCAACCCAAACTACATGTATTTTTAGTTTTATTTAAATATTTTGATAAAAAATTACAAAATTGTTGTTTTTTTATTTTATTTATTAATATATAAAATATTACATTTAAATATAAATAATTTATTGAATTTATTACACTTTTAACCATTTAAAAAATTAAAAAATTAAATTTTATTGGTAAAAACTTTGAAATTTAACTTTAACAATTAATATAAAATAGTTACAAAATAATATGGGAGTTAAATTTAGTTGTAAATTATAAAGTAAGTGTTTAGCTATAAAATAAAATTTTAAACATAAAAATTTATTAATTAGGTGAAAAGTTATTGTTATATTAAGTTAGTGTGTTTTTACAACTTAAACATTTTGAGATAAGCCTAACTTAATCAAAGTTTAAACTAAAAAATAAAATACTTTGGGGTTGAATTTTTGATTGATTTAAATTTTACGGTAATTATTAGTTATCTAACTATATAATAAAATTTATAAAATATAATTTAAACAATTTGGTTAAAAGTTATAGTGGAAATAAAGTCGGTGTGCTTTATTAATTTAAAAATTCATAACTACATGAAAGTAAACAAAGTTTAAATGGAAAATTAAAATACTTTGGGGTTGAATATTTGATTGAATTAAATTTTACGGTAATTATTAATTATCTAACTATATAATAAAATTTATAAAATATAATTTAAACAATTTGGTCAGAAGTTATAGTAAAAATAAAGTCGGTGTGTTTTATTAATTTAAAAATTCAAAACTACCAAAAACTAAACAAAGTTTAAATTAAAAAAATAAAATATTTAATGAACAAATTAATAGTTAAATTTAATTTAACATTAAACAATGGTTATTTAACTATAGAATAAAATTTACAAAAGTAATTTCGATCAATTAACTAAAAAGTTATGACCAATTAAAAAAAGAGTGTTTTATTTTCTAGTTTAACCTAAAAATCGTATCTGAAACTTATAAATCTCAAAACTTATCACACTTTACTCCTAAATCTTAAAAAAATAAATAATCTCTGATTTTGTAAGATGATGCTGATGACTTATTACAACGGTTACAAACGTTACAACCGTATTACAAGTAGTTACAATAAGATAAATGTTGTAACTTCAAATATTTAATCAATGATTACATTTTTTGCTTGTACATTGTTTTTCTGAACCTGTAACATAAAGAATAAAAATGTAAATTATAAATGTTGTTAATTACTAAAGTAGATTTCATCTAATTTTGGTATAACTTAAAAATTTAGTGAGAAACAATTGCAAAACGTTGTTTTAGTCAACTTTTATTGCCAACAATTATTCAATCGCCAATAAAATATTGTTTACCAAGGATAAATGTATAAAATCGACATAAATACGTTTTACGATGTTGGATATTGCGTCGACAACGATAGATATTAACAATTATTAATAAACATGCCATTATAGTTCACGCGTTTAGTTCAGCAAAGCAATAAAAATTATCGAAAGATGGCGAATTGTTGATGTTACCAACCACTGATATTATTACAGAATTTAATGTATTTATTCTGTTATTATAAAAAGAAACAAAATCTTAAAACATAGAGAATTTTTTAAACTCCAAACAAACATCTACCACAGTCATATGTGTTTTGTTTTTTGTTTAATCCAAAAATTAGTTTACACTAAAAATATAGTTTTTTAAAATCTATGCGGCTGTAGTGACGTAGTGACTTGGCACAATTATAACATTAGTAATTTTTAGGTTAAAATACAGTTTTGTGGTTAGGTTAGGTTAGGTTCGGTTAGACCTAAAGATTTTAACCTTAAATTCAATTAGTGACGTTTGATACATGGCATTGTTACAATTTTTGTAAATTTTTAGGTTAAAACACATTTTTGTGGTTAAATATTCTATTTAAACACGTTTTTTAATGTTTTCGTAAGATACTAACCTTTAATTGATCTCAATTTTAATGATAAAGAGCAGTAGTGATGTTTTAAACATGGCGCAGTTGTTTTTCAGTAATTTTTTCTTAATATTTTATAATTTTTTAATGTTTTGTGAAGATTATAACCTCAAATTAAACAAACCTATGGTCGCTATTCTCGTTAAATGTTGACTTGATGAAGTTTAAACTAAGACTGATTTTATTAATGTTACTTCTTTATAATTTAACTCTAAACAACTTAGGGTAGCTAATATTATATTTAAGACAACGTAGTCTTTAAAAGGGGGTCACATATGTAATCGGAGATGAGACCAACGCGTATTTATTTTATGAGGGATGTGAGGTAAACACAAACACATGTGTTAATAATAATAATACGTTAATATCTATATGTTTCAGCTGCTTCACTAGCTAAGGGTAACATAGGGTGCCGTAACACATGTTTAAACACTTTTCGATGCTTTTTTGTGGTGTTAACGTAGTTTTAACCTCAAATTCAACTAAAATGTCATAAAAACGACAGTAGCGGCTTTCTAAACATGGTGGTGCTCATTTGAATTAATGATTTATCCGTTCTTAATGTATTCCGCAGATTCTAACCTCAAATTTAATGAATTTAATGACAGTTTAAAGATGACGTAGTTGTTTTTTAAGTTAATATTATTAATTTAAACACTTTTTAATGTTTTGTACTGTTTCTAACCTCAATTTTTACTGAAATAAACATGTAAATATTGTAATTTTAATAATTTTAAACTTAAAAACCTGTTTAGTGGTTTTTTGAAAATTCTAACCTCAAATTTAACTTATACTGTACAGTAAATAAACGTAATACAACGTTTTGAACAAATAAAGTACAAATTAATTTAACTATTTGTGTATTTTATAAATAAATTATAAATAAATCAAGTTAAGTGACATTAATTATACACTGTAAGATCTTATCAACTGCACACAACATTACGTATGTGTACACAATTCAATTACAATTAGCAATTTGCAGAATTATAAATATAAGATAAACGAACACAACTAAATGTGTTGTTGTGTTACGGCGTTACGTTGTTACATTGTTACGTTGTTGATCGAATCAGTATTGATCAGTCTTGCACGAAGGACATTTGTAATACGCATTGTAATTATACGATCAGATATTATTTGCTATTTACGTTTTTGTGTTTTGCGTAAAACAACGCGTTACTTTATTTATGTAACTGTAACTATAAAAATTAAAAAGAACAGCAGGCGGTGTTTTCACTTTTAACACATTGTTTGGTTTCAATTGTTTTGTTTTGTTTTATATATACATATAGGCATTGCTTGTTAGTATTTCCCAAGTTGTTAGTTAGTGTTTTGTTTTTTTGTTTTTATCACAGTAAAAATACCAAAAACATTCTTTTGTTATTTTGTTTTATTTTGTTTACCAAATTGTTTGGTTGCAAATAAACATTCCATTAGTATTTATTTGTAATTAGCATAAATTGTTAATAATTTATTGTTAATGATAAAAATGATACTGGTCAGAATTAATAAATTATTCTGTTTTATGAGTAAACACCGCCTGCATAATATTTGACATACATAGTTATGTTGACCATGGTCGAATAGCTCTTTTTATTGAATAATTATTACGTAACTAACTTACCTTTAATGTATATTGGGTTGCATACATTAAATTTACATTTTATTATTTTTCAGTAAGAAAATAAACAAAAACCCAATTTTTAAATTAAATAAATAACAAATAATTGTTTTAGTAATAAAAATAATTAGTTTATGTAATAATTAAAGATTAAACAATATCAAGAACGTGTGAAAATAGTAATAACATAAAAAAATGTCAAATTAACCTAATTCTACAAATATTGTCAACGATCTGACTCCAAATATGACCGCAATGATCTTAAAATTGTTATAATAATTAAGAAAAATGATTTTAGATTATATTTTAGTATAAATAACGATAAATAACGCATTTATTAATAAATTGTTACTCAACTAACCTAACTTTAATGTATATTTGGTTGCATACATTACTTTTACATTTTATTGTTTTTCATTAAAAAAATAAACAAAAAACCATCAATTTTTAATTAAATAAATAATAAATAAATGTTTTAATTAATAAATGAATTATTTTTTGTAATAATTCATTATGAAAATGTTAATAACATAACAAATGTCGAATTAACCTAATTCTGCAAATATTCTCATTAATCTAAATTCAAATCAGGTCGAAATGATCTTAACATTTTTACAATAATTAAGTAAAATGATTGTAGATTATATTTTATTCAAATGAGATGATGACCTTGGTCAACATACTTCACAGTTCAACACTGTTCAACGTAGTGTGACGTAAATTGGAATGGAATATTGTGGAATATTGAAACCAATTGGAACATGGACAAATGGCGAGACAATATTATCATAATTTACAGATAATAATAATGTATCTATCGCAATCCGTATCTAATTGTCAGTATTGTGTTGAGTTTGACTTTAAACTTTGTTTTAATGTTTATGCAAAGTTTAAGTGAATAATGACGTAATGGTAGTAATTAGATGCACAAATACGTAAATGTTAAGCATCGAACAAGCAGAAATAAGAAACAAGTCAAGTCATTAAGTGTGGAAATGAAATAATGATGAAATAATGCAATGGACTAATTGATAATTGCATCTTTTGTGATGTCGTAACATTTTGTTCGAAATATAGAAATTGGTTTTAAAACTTTTTGTCTTATTTTTGCTAAACTAGTGCGTTTTAGCAAAAAATTGTATTGAAGTAAAATGTCCGTTAGTTAATTCTCTACAACTTTTGTTATAAACATTTTTTGATATTTTTATTATTTATAGTAGTTTTTAGTGTTTTTATGTCAAAAAACAATCAAAAACTTTAGTGAAAAATAGTTACTTTACTTCGATTTTTTCGAGTTTTAGCGGAACTGGTGCGTTCTATCAAAAAATGTTACTAAGATAACTTGTAGATAATTTAATTCTCTACAACTTTTGTTATAAACATTTTTTAATATTTTAATTAAAACTACTAGTTTTAATGGTTTTTCTGTTTTAATTCACGAAAAAACTTTATACTTTCAGGTGATTGGGGTAAATACCAGTTTTTCCAATTTTTTCTCCACATTCTCGCTGCAGTAACTGCAGGAATTCATATGTTGTCATTAGTAACTGTAGCAGCTGTACCAGATCACAGGTAATTAGACTTTTAAACCTTAATTATCAACAAAATAACCAAAAAATTAAAAATTCCAAAAATAAATATTTACGTAACCTCCAATAACTTAACCTCAAAACCTTTAATTTTCTAGATGTTTAGTAACAGGGCATGAAGTAAACCCTCTTACAACAAATTACACCCCAGAAATGCATTACTCTCACCTCATCCCACGCACAGCATCCGGCGAATGGTCATCTTGTGAAGTCTACACATCAGAATCAAACAACCTAACTACAGGTTGTAGCAAATGGGTGTACGACCCAACTTACTACCCTAGTTCACGGGCCATCGAATGGGATTTCGTCTGCAGCCGCCGTTGGATGGGCGCAGTCGCTCAAAGTGTTTTCATGTTCGGCGTCTTCACCGGAGCAGTGACACTTGGCAACGCCGCCGATAAATATGGCCGCAAAACGGTCTTCTGTTGGTCTGCATTACTCCAACTTATACTGGGTGTTGCGGTCGCTTTCACCCCGGAATATTACTCCTTCCTCATTGTACGCTTCTTCCTTGGAATATTCGGATCAGCAGGAAGTTACATCACAGGATTTGTCTTAACAATGGAATTAGTCGGTGCTAGTAAACGTACCAGTTGTGGAATTGCCTTCCAAGCTGCATTTGCGGGTGGAATCATGTTAGTCGCTGGATGGGGTGCGATCATTAAAGACAGACAATGGCTTCAAGTGGTTTACGGTCTCCATGCGTTGATGTTAGTCGCACATTGGTGGATTATGGATGAATCACCAAGGTAACTGCAAAAAAAATTGATAAAACCTATAACATTTAAGGTTATGTTGTTTTGTAATTTAAATTTTGTTCATAGATGGCTCTGGGCTCAAGGTCGTGTTGCCGAATCAGTCCAAATCCTGAAACGAGCGTTAAAAACAAACGACAGTCCTGTTTCTATCGATGAAAGTTTATACGTCAACGTCGCTAAAACAAAAGATGAACCCAAAGATGACGCTGGTGTCTCCGATTTGTTCAAAACACCAAATCTACGCTCGAAAACGTTGAACATTTGTTTATGTTGGTTTGCAAACTCCATCGTTTATTACGGCCTGTCCCTGAGTACTGGAAAAATGTCCGGTAATCCGTTCTTGATTTTATTCCTAATGGGATTGGTCGAATTCCCCAGTTACGTCATCACCGTTTATCTCATGGACCGAACTGGCAGAAGAGCTTTAATTTCGTTTTATATGTTAACCGGTGGTTTGTGTTGCATTATCGCAACACAATTAACATCGGGCAGTACTGTCGCAACCACAATTGTTATGTTAGGTAAATTCCTAATCGCAAGCAGTTTTGCGATTGTTTATAATTATTCCGCGGAGTTGTTCCCGACGGTGGTGAGGAATTCAGCCATGGGGTTAGGTTCCATGTGTGCTAGGTTATCTGGTGCCATGACGCCATTGATTACGTTGTTGGATTCCTTCGAGCCGACATTACCAGCGATTATTTTCGCTGTCATTGCGTTGATTTCCGGTTTCTTGACGTTGTTTTTACCTGAAACTATGGGCGCGCCAATGCCGCAGTCGATTGAGGATGGGGAGAAGTTTGGAGTGGGGGATACGTGTTTTACGAGCTGTTTGGGGAAGAATAGAAGTCGGACGGCGTCGAAGGCGGAAACTATGGAACAAATGCATACGTTTGAAACGAAATAATTTAAAGTTAAGTTTTCTAATACTAAATAATAATAAAAATCAAAACAAAAACGTTGAATTGTTACACAATTTGTTAGTTTGTAATAAAAATTACATTGCGTATGTTACGTACAGGTTATGTTTTAATGTCATTATTAATAAACACATCATTTTATTTATGTTTTAATTCTTTACCCAAACAAAACTTTTTTCTTTGATCGGTAATGTTGAAGCGCGCGATTGTAACTGAATTTTATTTACTTTGCAAGCTTTGAAGAAAACAACTGAAACAAACAAAGCCTGCTCGGATGAATAGTTTCATGGCATGCTTGATATTAAAAACAAAAGATAACATAAACACATTGCAGTGTATACCAGTGTATACCAACACATTGAAAAATAGAAAACAAAACACAAACTAGAGAATGCACTGGCCAGCGGTGTAGTGCGCGTCGACCAAGTTAGTGAGGAGTGGGGTTACTACGCGGAGCGCGAGAGTTAAACGAAGAATGACGAGCGCGCAAGCAGCGCCAACTTACATAGACTGTAGCGTTGCAGCCCCACTCCTAACTGGTTTCTAGTCTATATAAGTAAGCGCTGCATACTGCGCGAGTCATTTCTACTCTATCCACCAGTCGAACAAGTTCAGACATGTTCAGACTCGTTTCAGACGTTCGTCTCAAATAGTATGGGTGAGTAAATCACAGAGATTATACTAGCACACAAAGGCAAAAAGCACAGAGCGCGCGAGGCAAGTTTTAGAGTGAATTCGATATTCGGGTAAGTAGCAAGATGAAAGTTTTTGATGCCGCATAAGGAATTTGCATATAACTGGTTAAAGTTTGTAAAAATAATAAATAAAATAATAATAAATTAATAATAAAATAATAACAAAATAATAATAAAATAATAATAAATTAATAACAAAATAATAATAAAATAATAACAAAATAATAATAAAATAATAACAAAATAATAATAAAATAGTAATAATATTATTATAATATTATTATTATTTTGTTATTATTTTATTATTATTATTTTGTTATTATTTTATTATTATTATTTTGTTATTATTTTATTATTATTTTGTTATTATTTTATTTAATTTTTTTTTTAAATTATTATTATTTTTATTTTATTATTTATTCCTAGAATAGATCTGCATAGACTGTAGCGTTGTACCCCCACTCCTGACCGGTTTCTAGTCTATATAAGCAAGCGCTGCGTGCTGCGCTCGGCATTTCCGCTCTAGCTTCCGCACGAACAAGTTCAGACATGTTCAGACCAGTTTCAGACGTTCGTCGACTCGCTCCAAATTGTTTCGGTGCGTTCTACAAATACAAATGATGGGTGAGTAAAACATAACCTCAAACCTTAAAATTATTTTCTATGCAAAACATCACTGTAAACAAAACAAAAGAAGGTTTATATCAATTAAATATCTAAAACTAAGTAATTCCAAGTCACATTTATTATAAAATATATTGAAAATAAAATATTACGCAAAACTTTCAAGAAAATAAAAAAAATAAAGCGTTTTCTCAACATTTCCTATCGTTCATAAACGAAATACCTCAAATAAATCAAAATTTTGATATTCAATAATTAAAGCAGAGTATAATTAGCAACACAAACCCCTATTTCTTAATTTCTTAAAGAAATTAGTCAAAAATAAAAATATGTTATGTAAATAACAATAGTATTAACTAAATAGTGAACCCATAATTCAGAAATTAATAATAATAATACATTAGCGGTGGTTAAAGACCCAATAACACAATTTTAGTCTTCTTTTAATAATGCTAAGTTTCAATTCATTATTCTGTCAAATTCATTACTTTATGCATCAATATATTTTTTTATATAATTAATTTGACGATTATGTACACACAAATCACATAAAAATATCACGATTGTTAAATGTTACAAAAACGTTCGCTCTCCAGTGTCGTGTTGCACAGAGGAACAAGAAATTCTTCCGAATTTACGATTTGAACGGATGGACTTTGTTTTGTGAAAAAAAATCAAAAACCACCATCAAAATTTCGGCGTTGATTTAGTTTTTAGGAAAAAAAAATCAACGTTATGAATCAATCCTACTCGTACGTTGTTGTAACCTCCTTGGAACGGGCTTTCTTCTTCTTCTTCGTCAATTTAGTCTTCGCTTTGATTGATTTCACATTATCAGTACTCGCATGCGCCGTGCAAAAGCCGCGTTTGTTTACTTTGCTCTTCGTAAACGACACCTGACCTTGTTTTTGGAAATGGTGAACTCTGTATGATCTCTGTTTGGGTGGTTCACCTTCACTGGTACCTCTGCGGTGCAAAAACCCATGCACCCTGGCCTTGTGGGTGAAAACTTGTGGTCTGGCATTGGATGCATCCCAGGCAACGATTAAATTTTCCGGGAGCACCTTGTTGTTTTGCTCATAGGTAGCAATGACTCGTTTGCCATTCGCACCCTTGACATAACAAATTTCTTTGACTTTAACATCGCCAGATTTACACTCCAGTGCCGTGGTGGTTTTTGCCGTGGGACTAGTGTTTCGTATGTTACGCGCAATATAATTAATGTTGGGTGTGGTACTGATTGATGCGCGTTTGGTGGTGGTGCACGTCGCCATCGCTGAATGTGGTTGTTTTTGGTTCATGAGTGCGGTGGGGCGGCGACGTGTAGTATGACAACCTCCGGAAGAGGATGAGGATGACGAGGCTGGATTGTGACGGTCGTACGAACAGCTCGGTTGTGGGGAGGCAGACGCTTTATGGCGGGTGGAAACTGCCGCCGCCGCTGCTGCTGCCGCTTTCGCCTGGCGTTGTTTCAATCCGTTTTTGTGGCTGGACTTCTTCGGGTGGCTCTTGGTCGGGAATGAGCGCGTCTTCAACACGGGTCGCACGGCTTTGCCCTAAAGAAATTCATTACAATATTCCAAACGTAATTATTAGTAAAAACAAAACTTTTGATTGTGAATATAAACGCGATTTATTGTTAAAACTCTACGGTTGCCATCTAGTGACGAAAACAATTATTAATTTTTTTAAGGTTAACTTAACCAAAAAATTTGTTTTTTTGTAATTAAATCGAAAATTTAAGGATTTTTTTTATCTGGAAATAAAAAAAAGCAAAACAAATGCATTTTTAATAATAAATCATGTTATATATCTTCCATTCTGGTAAAGAACAATAAATATTTTCTTTAATAAATATATAAATGATCATCATCGTGTACATTCAACGCTGTCATAATAATTTAAGCAACACGCAAACAGTTGGTATATAAATTAGTGTAAATGTGTACGTTTTGTTTTGTTTTAAATAAACAATTGTGAATTTATCAGTCCAATATTAGTTTTTATCGAATTAGTAAGTATTCATTTACTTAGATAATTAATTTAATTATATTTTATGATGTAATTGATACGCCACTATGCAATACAATATACATAACCTATAAATTCAGTATGTTGTGGCTACGTTTTTACCAGTTTTTACCAAAATTTCTAATTGCAAACCCAAAACACTTTTTATGAGTAATATTCCAACAAAAGTATCAATAGTATT
>JARJDS010028256.1:0-10399 GCA_030264155.1 Atheta pasadenae | reverse complement strand
TGATGTAAATCTCCATGCCGAGCAATGCGAAGCACATTTTCAAAACTCAACTCAAAGTTGAAAAATAAGTTTTATTTTGTAGTTAAATTGTTTATTTATTTTCATAAAAAGTATTTATTGTAAGACAAAAGCAAATTTTATCCGAACAGATTAATAAAATACCAAGACATCTATGAAAAAATAAGGTAAAAATATCAAAAACTGTAGAAGTTATAATTTTTAAAAGACAATTTTTCGCCATAAACAGTTGTTTTTACTTTAGTGAACTTTGACGCTTTGTCCCAACTAAAAAAATTGAATTAAAAATATTTCATTTGCGGTTCCAAATAGATTGGTTATTTGAAAATCTATATCCAAAATTTGAAAACCATAGAAATAAAACGGGTTTTTTAAACTTTAAATCTGCAATTGCTTCAGCAAAATTCATAAAACCGTTCCTTCTCTTAGTATTCACCCCGTGCCTGAAATTAGTTACAAACATTACATAAATCTTATTGATTTAAAAGGGTGCGGAAAAAAGAACAAAAACACTGTTTAGTTTGTTTGTTCGTGTTTCAGTTTACTTACTCAATTTTCTTCACTTGCAGTTGCATTCGCATTCAATTACATATGTATGGAACATTAAATGCAATAACAAACTTTTTTACACATTGTAATCATCGTTAGCAGGCGATGCATACTTAGACTTCGTTAATACACAATAATTTCGTTATTTGTCACCAGAACCCATTGAATAAATTTATGATACATTCATTATAACATTGATATCTGCTGGCAATAAGTAATAAAAAGAAAACACGTATACATTTCGGTCCGAAATATGTCAAACAGTCAAACACCAATGAATAAATCTGGTAGGTAATGACGCAAACGTCCAAAATGCGCATCGATAGTTATTAGTCAAATCAGAAGAAGATACGGGCATGGTTATATCAATAAATATTGAGTCGTTTATAATTTTGACAGTATTGTAATGTCTAAATATATAATAACTAATTAGGCTAATGTTTCAATGTGTGTTACGTTCATCGTTTACTACGCTGCTGTGTTTTTTCTTGTACAATCATTATATATGTTCTCCAACTACATAATAATGTCTTTTTATACTATTATACCACTGGTTACCCCTTTATACCATATGTAATTAGGGTTGTCGATACAAATAGTTTATTGTAAATTTTTGATAATGTTTTGTTTATGTTTCTTTTATACAAACACACTTCTAATCATATCCACAAATTGGTTACAAGTTATTAAACATAACCTAACATTTTATTTACGTTTTACCAATGTTTGTTTGTTTTTTGTTTTTTTTTGGTTGAATAATTAATGATGTGGAAAAGCGCACGTGATCATACATTTCAATTCATTAGCCCAATGATTTGGATTCTATAATATTTATATATTTATATATTTATACGTATTTATTGTTTATACATTGGGAGAGTTAATGTCAATCAGTGAAGGACATTGCAAGTTTTGCATTATTGTGAAGTGATTTAGATTTAGTTTATTTATATTATTTATATTTAGGATTCGTTTTTGCTGACGAGCTTTTTTCTGTAGACATTGTTTTGTTTTATGTTTTTCTTCATTTTTAAATGTTTTAATCGGCTTTTAGGAACCACCTACAAACATAACAACAGACAGCGTTCTTTTGTTTTGTTTTACAATTATTAGAGTACAACAGTACCAGATAACAAATTGTTACAGAATAAGGAATACATTTTCTCAAAGGTATGTACATTATGTGTCATTCTATCCGCCATTTTATGGCAACCGTACTTTAGTTCCATCTACAATCCGATATATGTACTATTTTCGTTTATTGTTGTTTTTTACTTTAAAAAAAACAGAAACAAACATAAAAATTAACATAAACTTTAATAATACAATTTTCACAATAAATAAATAAATATTCTGTCTTTTTGACAATCTTTTTTTACTTCCTTGTATGCTGTAACAATGATCATCTTTCTTAGCAATCAATTCTACAACAATAATACAACAATTTATATTTTATTACTATCTCTTCATGATAAATGTTTCATTTCCTTCCATTATCCACTTTCAACTTTTTTAATTTTTGTTTTGTAAGTATTCAACCCAATAATTCATCACGTTAACAATTGTTTTGTGTTTTTTCTGTTTTGCCAGGGTGTGTTGATGAATTAGTGGTTCATTATTTATACAACAATATAGGCCTAATTGTATTGGATATGACGAATTGTTACTGTTACATTAATCTAATCATCATCGTAAACATGTGCACAAACAAGTTTTAGCGTTAGCTTGGTTGCCTATATACAATCAACATAACCTCAATTATATTTAAATCTAGTATAAATAATTAAACAAACATTATAAGAATTTGTGGTCCAATTAGTTTACAATATATTATTTTTTGGATTTTTTTGGTTTAAATTACAAATAAATAATAAATAATGCTTCGTGCTGCATCTACTACAACTTTGCCGACTGATATACATAATATAATGTAATCTATACAACGACGTGTATTATGTTATAGGGCGTTAATTTACCATTTGTAATTAATTAAACAATGTTTTGTATTGACCTTTGTTATGTGGTTTACGATTGATTGAACAATGATTGAACTTGATCGATTGATCTGTGATCTTTTCTCTATCTGTCATTCAAATTCCATGTTAAGTTTCAACTAATCGCTTAATACAAAAATATTTTATACACGATTTTTCTGGATTTGTTTGTTTACTCTTGTTATTTCCAGTGTTAAGCATGTGAGTTTTATACAAATTAAACAGATTTTATTGTGGTACAGCTGCTCCAAACACCAATTATGCTTTGTTTGCATTTGTTTGAAATGTAATGGTTTTGAGGTTATTTTGAAGTAACTTGAAAATTTGAGGTTATTCCATAGTGAATACATTGATTTGTTTTGTAGGTTAGACCAAAATGTCGTTTGATGCGGTCGCTATGTAAAGTTTTTGTCAACTGTACGGTGCGAGTGTATTCGTATTTCGTGTGTTTGCCGCGATGGAATTGTTCGTGCGCCATTTTGGATTTGATGTTGGCGACATGGCAACGTTGCGTTCCGCGATTATGGGCGGTGAGACGCATTAACAGTTGCAGTTTGCCGCTTGTGGACCTGCAGGAGTGTCCGTGAGACGTTGGCCTTTACCGCCAGCGTTCATCAACGACGGGTCCGTGTCCAAACTATCGGACATCTTGTCGCAGATTATGTCCACGAGTCGTTCGAAGACTGACTACAAATCAATAGGTTGTTAGAATTTAATGCATTGGTTACTTGAATAAATAAGATACATGACAACTGAAAATACAAACATTGAATTTCCTCAAGTTCTTTGTTCTTTATGCTTTTAAAAAAAATTGCTAATTGTTAAACTTACTTTGACGTTAATATTTTCTTTCGCGCTGGTTTCGAAGAACTCAACACCAAGCTGTTCTGCCAATTGCTTGCCGCGTTCGAAGCTGATGACGCGTTCGTCCTCCATGTCGCACTTGTTCCCAACCAGAATCACTTGTGCGTTGTCCCAAGAATAGGTTTTGATTTGGGTGACCCTGAAACGCGCAGAATCGTGTTACAAACGCGCCGTGCGTGCTAACGAACCAATTTGCATGTTATCGCAAAGCCGCAAAAATTACATTGCGGTAAAAAAATATTACATTAAACCACAGCACAGCAGGACTAACTTCCAGACTGCGACTTAAGAAAAGAAAGTCATAAATTTAAAAGATGCTTAAAGCCGACAATAACTATTGCGTTTATTCAAGTCGTGAAATCGTTTTTATGTTGCTATAACTTTTCATCTCTTTCAGCTACTCAATGTGTAAAAGCTTGTACACTCAAGTGGGATTTGGACCAATTTAAAAATGCAGTTTACGATCACTTCGGGATTTTTTGGACTCACCAATCCTGAACGCTGTTGAAGGACTCCTCGTTCGTGATGTCGTACATGAGGATAAAACCCATTGCGCCGCGGTAGTACGCTGTTGTTATCGTCCTGTATCGTTCCTGTCCTGCGGTATCCTGCGCAATTTAGAATAACATAATGTCAATAACAGCTGTTGGTATAACCTCAAAACATGCAACTATGACATTGCAATTTGATTGCTTTTTTAGAGCCGATAAGTTGTGTCGAATACGAATTCAAACAATACGCACCCAAATTTGAAGTTTCACTCGTTTGTCATGTCGAAACACAGTCTTGACTTTAAAATCGATCCCAACCGTGCTTACAAACGCCGACGTGAAGCTGTCATCAGCATATCGGAAGAGGAAGGATGTTTTACCGACAGAACTGTTGCCGATGATCAGCAGTTTGAACATGTAGTCGAAATTCTGGTCGGCGGCGTCTTTCTGCCATTTTGGATCAGCTCCGCTCATCTAAGAAAACAAAACAACAAAGTTAGGTTAAGTTAGGTTATGTTGCAAGTTTTTTATGTAAACATTAAATAGACAACAAACTAAAACTCACATCAAAACCAAAATAATTAAGTGGGATTTCTACTAGGGATAATAACCTTGATTGTCTCTTCCTGACTCTATCAAAACGAAGATCTCCTAAAGATAATTAAAATAAAAAAGCGTTAAAATTTTTAACAAAGAAAAATATTTTTATAAATCATTTGAGATGCGTTGTTTTAGTTGAAGGATGATAATGACAAACAATGTGACAGTTAGAAGCGAAGAAGTAGGTCACATCGAAAGCGGAAGAATTCAGCATGGGATGTGAGCTAGCAAGCGCAAAAGTTGGGATTTGACCCCGCAGACGCGTGTTTCGTTGCGTCGGGGGCGGCCAGCGGCGGCTCGTGCCACCAGAAATTAGGTCACGCAACATCGCAGGAAGCAACGTGCGTGACCTTGGCGCTATTTCCTTCTGCATCACACCGTAAACGCACCAAACACTAATTCTCAATAAAATAACAAGTACCTGGCTCATCTTCAAATGACATTTTAAAAACACTTAACTTAGTTTTTGGTACAAACAAAAAACACTCGGCTAGTTAATAATTTATTTTAATGATTTAAAAATAAATTTCAAGAAAACTGTTAATTACGTTTAACCGACTGCTCGACAATGACTAACGTAAACTAAAGCTGGGAAGGTTCAATTCGAAAACAAAATCAACCACAGCAAAAAGTATAAATATGTTCTACGTACACGTACATGCTGTGGTAGTGTAGTATCATTATCAGCGGATTGTATCCATATAAATAGTGCTTGTATTTGTGAATGTGTGGATGTTGTAGGTGGAATGTATGCAAAATACGACCGCAACGATTGTGTACGAATGCTGGTTGGCCGATAAGCGAACGACGACCGCCGTCCCACACATAAATTGAAGCAAAACCCAGCCAAAAGCCCACAGTGAACGAACTAAGTTACAAAACAATCGTACGCAATCGTCTGTCAATTAGAACTAAAATTTATGATAAAAACAAAAGAAAACAAAACATAACAAACGATTGCTCATTAATATTAATATGTTGTAAATAGAATTAAATTGCGGATGGTTTATGAATACTTTTGACGTTGATGCGCCATGATGTGATGCGATATGAGATATGACAGACAATATGATATGATTGCATTGAAATTGTGAGATTATCGATTACATTCGGACCGAGAATGTTTAATATATTACAAAAACAAATGAACGCGTATCGAACACGCCCGAAATTGCTACATTTTGCTTCACCCACGTCACTAAGACTCGAACTTAACTAAATTGATTGCGTGTATTCCTTAAGGACCAAAAAAAAAGAGAAAGATATAAAGAATTGATTGTGTACTTGTTGTTGTATTTGCATATTTGTATATTCTCTACAAGAATAAATCGTAAATGACTACCTTTACGTGTGTGTCGTCCTCGTTACGTTCACTCTTCTATCCTAGTAGTCCTGCACTACCGATATTACCGCGCGATCTTACTCCTTTGGGAATTGGAACAATTCAACGATTTCACTTTCAACCCAACTGGAACTTATTGGATTTGATTGATCAGTTGTGATGTTGTACAAATTGGTAATATAATTTGCGATTTCTTTTTAGTAATTGATTAATGGTGGCGGTCGGAGGCGGTTTGGCGTACACGCCGTGGACCGTGTGTCACTTTTTGGGCGAACCGCTATGGCGAGCCTTCGCGCCGGACTAGCAGGAATCGATCAGCTGTGGGTATGCTCGCAGCTGCAATGTACGAATCTTGCCGCCGCCACCGCTGTTACCGTTGCCTCCGCTACGGCCGCCGCCGCCACAGCTCGGCAAACTCGAACGTAGCCGAATCGATATTTTAACCAGAAATTAATCGCAAAGCAGACAATTATTTGATGCACCAAAAAACCGTATTATTATTATTTATTATTATATGTTATAGTAGTATTAATTACTATTACTAATCCTGTAATTAATTGATTTAAAATTAACTTTAGGGTGGTATTGTAAGTTGTGCTAGAGTGGGTTCATGATGCGCATGACCAAACTCACGTGTACGGATCGATAAGGGCGAGGAAAACGGTGAAGAACTTACGTTGTCATGTTGCAAGCGACATCTGTTATTTACCACAGGTATTAGATTTAAAAATAATTACTTGTATCGCCATCTATTAGTGAAAATTGTAAATAACCATATTGTTTTAATGCGCGATAATAGATAGCGTCACAAGTAACACATTTTATAATAAAATCCAAAAATATACAGAGTGTAACAATAGAACTGAATAAAAGTTTGTATTCCCTGTAAAACAAATGTTTATTTGAAAAACACAATTTAAAAAAAAATTAAATAACAACTATTTTAGCAATATTTTCTCTAAAAACAGATTTTCAGCTTTAAAGTGGTCTTCAATGGTTTTAACCTCGTTTTAACTCTAATAAATAATTGTAATGATACCAAAACAAATCCGACATTTAAATAACTTTAAATGCTGATTAAGTCAAATATCTGTCAAAAGCAGTCTGCGACATGACAAGCAATGTGAAAGCAGTTAAATGCGTATACTCGTTTTATTTTTAATGTGTTTATTGTGTGTTGATGAAATTAAGAATTTACGCACCAGAAGAAGTCGAGCTTTTGAGCCAAGTAAATATTTTTTAATGAAAACCCATAAAACAAGCAAAAACATTTAAAAAAATCTGATTCACGCCTAACTATTTTATCTATCTTATTGCAGGAACTTTCACCAGCTGTTTTGAAGATTTAGGATGCATTGACACAACTGAAAAATGGTTCCACGAAAAATATAGACCGAAAAATCTGGAACCATTAGACAAACACACGATCCGCACGGAATTTTTGTTAATGAAAAACGCCAAAAATAATTCTGTACTTATAACTTTACTTAAAACGTAAACATAAAGTTAAAATTTAATTTTTAGAATGAATTGGTTTATGACGTGATGAATCTTAAAAAAGAAAGCGTTGAGGTTGCAGGATTTAAAACGGGCACCTGTAGTATTTTTGTTATTCACGATTTTACAAGTAATGGATACACTGGATGGATAAAAGTATAAGTAGTTCATAATTATAAGCTAAGATTATGATTTTTTTTTCTTATGTTTAGCATTTAGTTCTTGCATTTGCCCGAAAAACGGACTGCAATATAATTTCTATTGATTGGGAAGCCGGTGCTGAACCGCCGTTTGTACAAGCAATCGCCAACGCGAGAGTTGTAGCTTTAGAAGCTAAATTATTTCTGACATTGTTAAATGTATGAATGGATTAATAATAGCATTAAATGATTTACTAAACAAATAAAGTTTCAGTGCGCCTTCAGTCAGTCTACCGACAATATTCATTTAATTGGCCATGGGGTAGGAGCACACATAGCAGGATATATTGGAAAATACATTCAGGGTATCCAGCGTATCACTGGTCTCGACCCAACTGGTCCAATGTTTGAAAAAATGCCTAAAGAAGTTAGACTTGATGTTAATGATGCGAAATATGTTGAGATTTTACATACAGACCATTTCAACCGTAATATCTTTAAATCTAACCGGGGAATAATCATTTTTATACCATCATGTTGTAGACAGAAGTCAAGGAAGTCGAATCACTCATGGCCATGCAGATTTTATCATTAATAACGCCGAACACCAACCTGGTTGTAATGATTCCTCGCATATGCCGTCATTTTTAGATCTTCATCGAGACACTCTACAAGAAGGTAAAATCTTACCAGCTTGTAGTCACAAGAGGGCGTTCAAGTACTATATTCAAGCGTTAGAAGACGATGAATGTCAATTTATTGGGTTGAAATGTGATAGTTATCATGATTTTCAATTGGGGAAGTGTAATGATTGTCTTGGGCCTAAAGGTACTTGTGCTACGTTTGGGTTAGAACCACCATCAGTCACAACGAAGAACAATACGTATTATATGATAACCAATGGACGGAAGCCATTTTGTTGTAAGTGATATGATATCTTTAATTTGGTAGTAATTTAATTTTTAAAATGAATAAAATTTTAGTGGTTAGTTATTCCGTGAATATAACAATGGCTTCTGGTAAATCTAAAAAAGAAAGCGAAGGATTCTTTGAAATGATTTTAGTTGATGTCGATGATAAAGTCACGAATGCTACCAGTAACGTTCACGGGTGAGGTTTGGATGCTTCCCAAAGCTTTATTTTTATATTTGTTAAATTTTAGAAATACGGTACGAAAATTTGAAACAGGTCACACTTATAAGTTCGTTTTCTACGGTTTGTCTCCGAAAATGAACAAAATAAAGGAAGCTAAAGTAAAGTGGAATTATAAATCAAAAAAAATCTGCATTATGTGCGACAAATCTGTGATTGTACACGACATAGGAATACGTCGACTTAACCTTAAACCAGACGCGCAGTAAGTATGAATTGTTGTTTTTATTGTTACCACTCATCAACTTATAGATTACGTGTTTATATTAAGCGAGGTCGTCTCATGGATTTGTCCGTTAAAACGAGAGACCGAAATGAAGAACGGAGATTATATAGAGTATGTTAATTGTGAAGATCTTTATGGGCCTAAGTATCCAAGTGATCATGAGCAACCTGTTAAAGGAAACAAAACAGCTGCCGCGGTTGCAAATTCAGCCGCAATGTCTAAATTTGAAAATTCGTTATTACTAGCTTGCAATTCTAGTAATGCGAATAATACTAGTAATTTCAGTAATGCAAGTACTACCATTGCTCCTAGTAAACCTAAATCAACGGCAGCTAGTGGTAATTTAAGTCATTCGCAATTTAATATGCCCATACCTGTGATTACAACCACAATGGAACTACCAACGCCTCCAGCTACATTTGGACCTAAACCGGAAGTTTGTAATACTGCAGAGTTAAGATCAGCGCCTGTTGAAAGAATTGAAACTAGTACTAGTCCGGAAGAGTTAGAACTAAATACTGAGTCAAAACGAGAAGACGTTGAAGAGGTTGGGAATAAAATTGATTTGAGAAGATTTAGCCAAGTAGTTGACGATAAGGATACCACTGCGATTTTGAAATCGTTTACGGATTGTTTTGATAACATTCCAACTACCACAAGTAAAGATCATTGCGAAAATATGGAAATTAATAAAGGGGCCAAAACTCCAACAGAAAGCATTGAGGAGGAGGAGTAGTATAGACGAGATCACGGATCACAAAAGTCTTATTGGTGATTGCTCATTATCATGTTGAACTTATAATTATTATAATTGTAGGTTACACACAAGTTTCTATACATTTTTTTACAATATAAAATAATATTTAATGTTTATTGTTTTAACATGTGCATTAAAATGATTTTAATAGATTAAGCCAATTGCTAGTTTTAATTTTATTTGGTTTAGTAAAAACTAACTCAAGCAGGGTGGATGGATGGTCATACGTTAAAGAGCAACTCTTTAACTATAATTAAAAAATAAGAACGTAAGAATTGGATAATATGGTGAGGAGATACGAGCAAAGCTCCATAACAAAATTTCAAAAAATTAAAAAATTGACCAACTTTGACAGCTAAAATTAAATACTTTGGGGATGTTTTATGGATTCATTTTGGTCATACGATAAAGAGCAACTCTTTAACTATAAATAAAAAATAGAACGCAAGAATTGGATAATATGGTAAGGAGATACGAGCACTTTTCCATACCAAAATTTTAAAAAATCAAAAAATTGTCAAAATTTGAAGAACCAAATGAAATACTTTGGAGATGTTTTATGGATTAAAATATTTAGAATTTTTGGAGCACTGGAAAGTACCCAGCCGAGATAGCGCAAACATTATACATTAAGCCATCCAACTTTGTCCGGAAGCTTCAACAATAAATATATTTTATTTATGTAATTGTACAATACAAAACTGCTTGTTTGATATTCTGTATATGCAAATGTATGCAACCCAATATACACTAAAATTAAAATTAAACA
>JARJDS010028239.1:0-45524 GCA_030264155.1 Atheta pasadenae | reverse complement strand
TTACATTAATACCGAATCATTTAAATTACAAAAAACACTTTTATATAAAGTCACCGTACAATTACCGAAACATGCAATTTGCATGGCTTGCCATCGATGCACATTTGTCACAAATAATCGTTACACCTACATTTTAATCATTGCATAATATATCGTGGACAATCACAGCCCTGTTCTATGTTACTTTTGTAATTGTTTGTCCTTTCAATGTTCGTGACCATCGTGCGTATCCTCTCGTCAACAGTCCGCGAACAAAACGTGAATACCACAGCTAGGAACGAATTTCACGGTTCAATTAATATCGCGCGACATCGACAGCCAACATAACTGACATGGCAAGCGAATGAACGATTAAATTCATATCGGCCGGACGAAAACGAAATCAACCAAGCGGCTCAACAGCAACCTGCAAACAGTGCAAACACAAACCCAGCGGAACATTACTATTACAATCTGATACATTACTGCATCAGCAGCCATTCAACAAATGTGCCATCGTACGAAAAAATATACAATTTCAGTAGTCAGCAGTTTGTGTGGCGTAGTCAGTTAGTTGTAGTGCGTTGGCGTGACATGTTTTTGCTGGAAGTTTTCAGATTTGATTGAAAACCAAACCACAAAAGTGTAAAATAAAAAAAACGGTGACATAAAAACCATCGGAATGTCGAGGAAAAAATACGTGCTGGTCAAATATCCGTTTGGTATTTATAGTTTTAGACAGTTTTTTATGCATTCGATTGTTTGTTATTTTTATGGAATGGAAACCTTTAATTCTCTAAATGTGAAATTTTGATTTTGTGGTTGTGGCATTTTGATTAGTGTGTTTTGTGTTGTTACGGGAATGGTGTATTAATTGTGGTTTTTTAAATTGCAGTGAGCACCAAGAAGAAGTTTTGGAATCCTAGAAAATGGTTTAAGCGGAAAAGCAATAAGGTCGTCGAGGAGGCACCGAATTCCTTGACTGAAACCAACCATACACTGCGTAGCCGGTCTACCAGTGAACTTTCTGTTGCCGAGGAACAAACGAGACGAAGGTAAATACTATTTTTTATGTCTGATAAATTTGAACTTAAACAAATATCAATTTAACGGTTTGAAAACTACATCAAACAGAACTAAGTGAGTTGTAGTACATCATGGAGAATCCTTCGATCTAAATTACTTAAAATATTTTGTTCTTACGTATAACCCGGAAGTTTACTTAAATTAATTAGTTTTGACATTTAAGTCGTATTTCGTCGACACAATGCGTCTGTGCAAAGTGCTTATTTACATGATTTGTTTCTGTATGTGTTTGTGTGTTTATTTATAGGAGCGGGACGCCGATGCATCCCGGTCTGAGCGTATCGCATGACAGCGTCTTTCATTCGCCACATTCGGGCTCCGAGCTGGAGCTGGAGGCGGCGCAAAGCTCGTCATCTCTATCCATTAGCCATCAGCCCACGCAACCAGATATTAGATTACAGGTGAGAAACGTTAATTGTGCTGTGCTTCACTGAATGCTTAAAACTTGAGTTTCAACATTTTAACAGTTTAACTCTTGGAGTTGATTATTTCTATATAAAGACTTCGTTGGCGCTTCGGTTAATGTGTGTAGTCCAAGTAGTAAAAGTTGGTTTGACACACATTTAAATACAATGCAAAGTCGCAGCCATACAGTTGAGTTAAATCTCAAAATTAACGTTAAATGGAAACTGGAATTAATAAATTTAAAAAAGTGAAAACCGGATAAAATTCTTAACTTTTAAATTGAATGCTGATGCTTATCATGAGATTTGTGATAAAAGTAATTAATTTTACTTTGAATTAATGCAAATAACAATCTGACTATGTATATAAATCTTTATGGCAGATTTTTTTGAGTTTAACTAAATAAAAATGTGGTTTTCTGTATAAAACAAAAAATTTATTCTTTGCGATTAAACTGTCGAATTATATGAGTATGTAGTTATTATACGTTTTTATCGTCTGGTGTAAGAACAAGTGCACGACCTTGTACCCGTACTTGTAGTTGTACTAAACGCAGCAAGCTCAAACTAAGTGCGCACGTAATTATAGCAATTAAAATCACGAAATCTAAACACGTGTAGACTTTGTGCGTGCCTGGCCTCTTTGAGCAGTAGTAGTTTTAACACGGTTTACTCATAAAATATCTGTAATTTTTCAATGCCATAACACGTTTTGTTCTTATAATTTTCTCATATGCGAGAAAAGAGTACAAAATTTCTTTTTGGGTTCTATAATTTTTATCAACAAAATAAATCATTTTCTAGTCTTAATTCTAGTCCTTGCTGGTTATTCGTTTGCCTGAAATATTTCGCGCGCTTCAACCACAGTTTGTAATTGTCCACATTCAGAATTTCAACATATGGATATTTCATTCGAAACTTTTCTGTTTTCCGAGTTTTCTGTATGAACTATGCTGACTTGGTGAAACATTGCAAGCCGTCCTGACTCGTTACATCCCGACGCGCCACCATATCATAATTTACATCGTCTACCAATCTCAATTTATGTACTTTAGTGCTGTTCATGTGTTTGTCGCTTGAAATGTAAAACAGTAAAAATGTGCAAAGAGAGAATGTGCAATGCAATGCCTTAGTCAGGTTGTGTTGTATAAAGTGAAAAAAAGAACGGAAACAAGAAAATCTTTTCCCTAGATCTTTCTACGTTCTGCAATCATACATCACACATCGTACGACATACGACGCTTAAAAGTAAAAAGTAAAAAGTGAAATAAACTTTTTTTTTCAATTTTTTTGTGTTTCTTATGCTGGTGCATGATAACTTTAAAAAATCGTTCACGTATGTCGCATATGTGCTTTTCTCTTTAAGATGCTTTCGGTTAGCATTAGCAGTGTAGGTGAGGTGAGGTGCACATGATTTTTTCAGTCTGAAGGCACGTGAATGTTCAGAACGAGTACACAAAACGTGCTCTTCATTTTTTCATCGTGTTTTTGTTTTGTTTGCTTTTACGTGTTTTTTGCTTGTTCCGCTCAAGTTTTTTTTCACTCGCATAGTTTAGCGTTTCTGTTCTTGTTCACTGTTCAGTGGCCCGACAACGAACAGAAAAGTTACAAACGTTTTTCAAGCAAAAAAAGAAAAGAAGACTACTACTTTGCCTTGATGTAAAATAAACCAAGAAAAACGGTTACGAAGTGAAATTTTGCACGAGAATTTAAATAAATTGTTCTTATTTCTTGAGTTGTTGTAGCCATCTATTTAATCCTTAATTATTTAAATAAATTATCTTTCTGAGAGGGAAGATTTTAAGGGCGCTTGCCTTAAATCATTATTTATTCACTATAAAGCTGACAAAGCTAAACCCAAAGAGGTGAAAAGGTAGAAATCGATAGATTTTTGTTGTTTTCTTCGTTTGTGTGTGAGTGTCTGAAATTTTGCTTTGGGCAAAGTTGGACAGAATTGAAAATTTACCGTTCGTGATTTCGTGACTGCCACTCGGCCCGAACGCGCATAATTCATGATTTTTTCTGGGTCGATCGCCGCTTGTTTTGGTAATATTAGTCCAGTGGAAGTCTAATATAACCAAGCAACAAAGATATTCTGAAATATTTTGATTGGAACATGGAAAAATGTTCGGCACACACAAAAACATTAGCAGGCAACTAAGTTTCGAAGAATCCACTAACTCCAAATTAGGAAGGTTCGGTTTCCAGTCTTTATCTTTAATATTTCAGAGGAAACAAAATAAAAAAAAAAATTACATTCACTATTTTAAAATACATTGGTTCACAAATAATATTTTGTTTTTAAAGTTTGAAATTCATTTTTACGTATTAATAATAACAATATAATGAATTTTTAAACTGATACACATTTAAAACCGTTTATCTCTATAGCAATCCCCCAGAGAGCAATAAAAGTAAAGAGAATGAAATTGAATTTTGTTGTTACGATGTTCATCGTCCAACGTTCGTTACAACATTACGCAACCAATTTATAGACGTGTTGCATGTGCTCGTATGCATTTCGTGCCATTGTGGGGGCCATCACACGTGCATTTCACTGCCGTGTGCATTGGCACTAATAAATACAAGCAGAGATACTAACATTCACATTGCGGTGTTCAGGCTGCATGTATGTGCACTGTATGTGCAGCAACGAACTGTGCTTGCACTCGAATCGAGGTAGAGTGGCAGACAGTTTGATGCATAATTGAATCGGCTTAAAATGGCAGGTAACTGAACTCGCCCGCGCACCACTTACACACTCTCACTTGCTCCCAGTAGCGTCCCAATGAACAATTCCCACACATGTTGCATTATGGAATGTATTGTGCAAGGTGTAAGTACAAGTACAGTGTCACCTCAGTAGTAAGGACTAAGTTTTAATCACATTGAAAAGTTGGGAAGGTGTGATACTGATGTTGGTGGTAGTAGTTGCTCTTACACCTAGATTCTTCGAAAGAATGTGTTTGTATCGAGAACAGTGAACCTGACTGGATCGAAGTACATAACTGAACGTGTCGTATTTACTTACTGCTCATTACACAGGTACATAGTGAGCACTGACTGATTCCTATTTGTTGGAAGGAAATGTAGAACAAGCAATTAAATTATCTGAATAAATTATATATGTATAATGATAAAGCTACTCTAGCGATATGCTTCTAGAATTTTAATTTTAATTTTTAATTTACATTTTTATTTTATTGTCTGTTTGGGACTTTATTTTTGAATAGGCAATTTGTCTGACTGTCCAATTCAGTTTTCATGAATGCTGTGTCATTATTTTTGGTTACGTGATTTATATGCTAAAAATAATTAAAGACACCTTCTACATAATTATTCCTTAATAGATGAATCAGTACCTAAATAGGAATATAACCTATTTTGTTTCATTAAAGTCTCATGATTTGAGCAAAAGTTATCTAAGACTTCATCCCAAAACTACAGGTTTTTCCTGTTTTATCCATTTTTTCTTGTACTCTTTTGAGTAATTGTAACTTTGTACGAATGTATTAATAGTCTACGTCGCTCTCACTTATGCACCAGGTATTGATTGAGTTTAAGAATGTTTATGGTCATTGAACCACATAAACAACCTTGCATGGAATGCAGAAGCAACATATTGTTACAACTGTAATTAATCAAATATTTAAGGTAACTGTCTTGTTGCGGGTATCTTTTAAATATGGCGTACATTTTTCAATAACCACAACTGTATTTTTTTTTAGTTCAAAAAGTTGTAATACTAATTTGTTTATATTAGTTAAACACAAATATTATCACAACATTTAATTTTTTAAATACCAACAATCAACTAAATGTTTATGCTCAAAATAAACTCTACTGTTATCAGTACAAATGAAAATATGTAAACGTTAATCACCGGGAGTATAACATAACCGCAATGTGGCTGGAACGATATCACTTCGGCCAAATTCGTGTAAGGGTGTAAGCCAACTTAGTGACTTAGCCAGTTACTTTAACTGCATGCGTAATTAATTTAAATGTTTGTCGTTTTATTAATAACGCATTAAAAACGTCATTGGATTACAATTACAATTATTACCGATTTGTGTGCGGACTCTCACCAGTCTCGCGTGGAACGCCTTGCGGTTCGCACTCGTTATAAGCCGGTGTAGACTAACGTAACAAACATTTATCAGTGTTTAGTTTTCTAAAGTGTGCTGTCAGTTTATAACTACTTTTAAAACCAGTGACATTAAGTTATCAAACTAGTACAAAATGAGTTCTTGGTGTTGTGGGTGTTTCCCAAAAAACAAAGATGGCGAGGATACCGACGAGAATGTTAATATTTTACGTTTTACTTTGAATGAAATGAAACCTAGCGAAAATAATGTGAGTGTACATTTTGTTGTATTTATATATTTTCATTTTAAATGATTCACTTCCAATTTCTGTGTATACTTTCAATGTTTATTAATATTTAAGTTTAACTAAATGGAAAATTACATTGCTTTGTGAGAAATGTATTCGTTTTACTTGCTATCTAGATATTCCTGGAAAAGGAAACTCAACCTAGTCATGATTGCGTGAGGCTAGTATGGTCACTATATGGTTGTAGTTGTGCTACTGTTTGATAACATTTTATGACGGTAATTGGATATGATTTTATTGAATCATTGAACGATACTTCGATAGCAGAATGCGTTTATAGGTATTTATGGCGTCAGTGTGGAACGGCAACATAACACGTCATTGTACATTTGCGTATATATTTAATTGCTTTCTTACGACTTACGTCTTTGGTTTCGGTTTATTGAGAGCATTAATCATCAATATCGCTTGCTTGCACCTTGATACGATTACTGAACCTGATGGCTTTTGATAAAATTTGATTTAATACAGTTTATGTTTCGAACAATTTAGTTATTTTTGTTTTGTTTGTTTGTTTCAGACTGAGCTAATCGAAAGACTGAGACAACGACGAGGGGACACAAGTGAAGATGACGAAGGACTACCTCACAGTCCTTGTAATTCACCCACGACGACAGAAGGGCATTTGGATAAATCACACCACAAAGTAGGTTTTACTGTTTTTTTTTTAGTTCAATAAGAATTTTCTTAACCAAAATAAATTAAATATATTAAGTACATAATAACTATCATCATACATATTAAAGTGTTTTATATATATTAACATTACATCTGAATAGAATAACAAACAAAAGTAGAATTTTCTCCAAGATCTTCAAGATCGTGGTGTTCATTGCAAACGGTTATAACTGTGATTTACATATGTGTCTGCAACTCTAACGCGGCGTTTTATGAAGCGCTTCGTATTTAATTATCTCTTCATTGAGTATGCGATTATGCTAGCTGTGGAGGCCTCAGAGGCGTAACTGTTCATAACACATTGGATAACTCGTTCATTTTCTCGTTCTTGCTGCGCACGTTTCTTTTATTCCAATGCGTGTTCTGTTCTGTGTGTTCGTTTGCGTTGTGCGGATTTTCTGGATACTTATTCGCTCTTTTATGTTTACGGCCATCATCATATCCATGCACATACGCTGGTACGCTACGAAATAATGTACGGTTCGTTGCATACGGTTTAGCCAGGATTTACTGCATCGACAATAAACGGAACATTCAGACATATTAGACAGATCAGACATATTCGAGTTGATCATTTCTTTCTTGTGTTGAGTATTGACTGTACACTATAGCCTTTTCACATTCGACACTTTATCGCCATGTGATGCGGACATTTTAGATTTTCATTCTTGCAGTTTAAGTCGTTTAAGTTTGTGCTTTGTCGTAAAGAGGTAAATAAAGAAGAATCGCGCACAATATACTTCTACTTTAAGACTTCAATACTTTATTTCATAAGTTGACAGTATAGTTCTTTGTGTTCATTGGTTTCGTTTGGAGATGTCTTAACATAACTTAACATTGCATTAAATGAAGTCGCTAATTTAAAGATTACTGACGATAGTTTGAATAGAATTAATTATTTGATAGTCATCTGTGTATTGATTCTAATTCCACGCATTTTGAAGTTAATGTCAACATTCGGTACTTTCTCAAACATGCTAAACTATATTGTCACGATCTTGGTGTTCGACTCACGCGAGACGCACACTAACTGTAAATTTACTGCTGGCCTGCTGGGTTTTATGAGTTTTTCTTCATTTCGCGCTGCGTTTTGAATTCATCTCTTCAGATGAACTCTACAAAGACCACGAGTTCATACCTCGAAATATCTGACGCAAGAAAGAAACAACCGGGATTCTATAGCATGTTTTATATAACAACTTTTTGGTATCAATGTCACAGGAAGTCGAATAATAAAAATCATTGATACGTTTTTACTGAAAAAATTTTAAATCAAAAAATGTAGCACAACTTTCTGCGTATCTCATAATTGAAGTAATCTTCGACTTTTTACAGGTTTTGTTGTTTATTGTTTATGTTAGTCATGTTACAATTATTACCCGCGATTACAATCACTTTCCACACTTCGTGTATGTTTATTCTTACACATATCCAAACCGGGACACATATACTATCTTCACTCTAAGAATTCAACTCAAAAAGAATCATTTGCACCTAGTTATGTAGTTGCAGTTGAGTGGTAAGACTTTAATCAGGAAAAACCAGAACGAAGTGTATTGTTGATGATTTCTCACTGCGACCCCGACCGTAAAAGTCGACGTAAATTATATCGTTTTAATGCTATAAAAATTTAATTAAATTGCATTGCGAACGTAAATGAGATTAAAGATAGTCAACAATGTTGTAAAAGAGTTACGTACCTACCAACACGTATCAATACGAACTTCATGATTTATTTGTGTCCTCGATAAAAAAAATTTAATGAACTATGGAATCGAAATTTTACGTTTTATTAACTTTACAACAAAAAACAGTTAATGAAGATAATGGAAAAAGATAAATGTCAACTAAAAATACTTGCATTGTGTAGTGGAGTGTAGATTGCAGAAAATTGTTACATAAAAAAACGTCATTAAGTTAATTAGCTGGATTTGCAGGACGCAATGCTTATCGACATCGATGTGGGATGCCCCACATTCTAAATACCAAAGGTTAACACCTCGATGCTTAACGTTAACACCATGCAACATAAACAACAACACTGACATGAACACAAACAGGCTGGATTGTTCACTTCAGATTTAATTTCCTTTATTTCTATGATTGTTTGCGTTTTCATGGTCTGGCTAAAAATTTATTACGTTCTACTTTAATTCGCGTTAATAAGCAAACGCGTCCAAACTCAACTGAAGCGTTTATTTATCACTCTTTTTCATCTTTTTTGTTCTTGCTTTACTTTTCTTTAATGTATTCTGTTCTGTTTGGTATCAAGCTATCAACAGTTTTCTTTGTTTTGGTCACATGGTCACACTTTATGGCATCACGCTCAATTGGGTTACGTACATCTCTGTTCCGTACAGCTTGATCGTGAGTGCAAATGCAGTTTGAGATAGAAAAAGAGCTAATAATGTAATAGCCGGATAATGTTAGATACAACAACAAGCGAAGAAGGTCGAAGAAAGGAAACACTCGATGAGCGTTGTGCTGCGCGGGATTCAAGCGGGAAACGTTCGATAAATTATACAACTAGAACGAAAATGTCAGGTCGTCAGGTGTGCGATGATTTAGTTTAGGTTCGTATTTATTTATCCGCTAGTCGTACCGGCAGCTATCACTATCAGCGTATCAACGAATCGTGTTGCAGGCTTCAGCCATGCCATTAGCTGGAAATGGCACGCGAGCTTCGAGCACGCAAACAAAGAACGAATTACAACAAACAACAGTATCACAAAGAAATGCGATGATAAAAAAAGAAACAATATTATGCGAAAAGTGTAATGAAGATGTCCGGGTATTCTGTGAGCAGACATGAAAATAAGAAATGAAAACTTTGATTGTTTTCGAAAGAAGGGCATTCTCATGATTCATGCTGTAGATTGGTAACAATTTTCTTTTGGTATTTTCACAAATAGAATACCTGGAAACATAAGTGGGTTAGATTAATAAAAGTTATTAAAGTTTTAAATAATTTCTACGAAAATGTAACATACTAATACTAACAAAATGTGTATTATTGCAACAAGTAGCATCAAAAAGAAACAAGAAAGTATATTGCGTAATTGTTAAGATGATTTACACATATACAGGTTGTTTAGAATGTTAAATTCAGTCCCTGTTTGATTCATGTTGTACGTAGCATGTGCACACCTGTTTGTAATTCAGTAACGAGTAACGTGGTACGTTTTGGCACACATGAAATCATTGTTTTTCCGCGTTTGCACACGTCGCGCTGACGCGCTCTTATTCGCTATTATTCGCTGTATATGAATGTACCCATTGACAAAATGTGAAAGTTATTGTTGTTCTGAACATTTCTGAACAATTTCTCACACACATTTACACAACCATAGAGTTTTTGAGCCAGTTTGGAATCCATATCGTTCATATTATCTACTTACATCTTTCATGGTAGTAGTTGTTCAGTGTTAACATATTGTTGATTGTTACTGTTGGCGATGAAGAAAATAATTGTCGTGCGTATGTACTTGTACTATTCATAGAGCACTGGTACCACTGATGGTAGGATTATTATTGTCAGTCGCTCGCGATGCATTGAGTCGCGATGTTCGAATACTCGCAACACAAATACGAATATTTTGCTCCATATCTGTGTTTGGCTAACATTAAAATTGTTTTACCTTTGGATGAAAAGGTGTTCTTTGATTTTGAAAAAATAATGTGAGAGATATAATAGAAAGTGTACTTTTCAGGACCTACCAACAAAATCACACAGCACATGTAGTGATGGTTCTCTTCTCAGTATGGGGAGTTCAGAAATGGATGAAGACTCGTTTGATCCACAACAACAGTTACGACATTCATCGAAATTATCTTTGCAGGATAAGAACAAAGATGTTACAGGTATTTTATTTTGTTATTTAACTTAAAACTGTTTTGTAATCTTTTTTTAGTTATAATAGTTTTTATCTTAAAGCTTATCATGTGGGATTGGTTTTAGATGCTGATATAACCGAATGGGGACCTGGAGCAACGAATTCGTCATTTCCATTGAATCATTCTGCAGCTCATCACAAAGTTTCAATACGCCCGAAACGCACGCATGGCGCACCACGCCGGAAGCGTACGCCGGTTGTGCTCCCAACCACACCGGAAGTAAATGAGGATTCGTCGATTCGAAGTATGACTCCCGAAGCAGCAGCCAGAGGTTGTTATCTTTTACTGATTTTGTTTTCATGCATTTCGTTTGGTTAACCAAATTTCACGCTTTAACACAATCACTACCGCAAGCTTTACTCATTACTGAGTGTGTGTGTTGTTCCATTTTGCAGAAACATTAACTGAGCTTTACACGAGCATGAGTTACCAGCAAGCGAGTCACCTGCAAAGTCATGCTTTTATCGATGACAAAATGAAATGCTCATCATTACCGCCTGGTTTGGCAGGTCCCGGAATGATGGACAGCAAATTAACAAGAAGCAGGTCCAATGCAGGCACCCAACATGGCGAATCCTTTGCCGAGGAAGAAGAGTACAGTGATCATAAGAGTAAGGAATCTTCGTTTTTCGGGCGTCTGTTTCCAAGGCGCAGTGGGAAAAAGAAGAAATTGAAGGAAGAAATGCAAACACAAGAATTGATACATCAAACGAAGCCAGATGTTGTTAACACACAAATGACATCTGTACCTTTATCTAATAGTAATAACTATACATACACTGCTAAAGTAACGGAAGTGACCAATGCTACGTATGAACCTTTCGATCAAAATATTATTACGGTTGATAGTAATTTAGCCATTCGACCAAATGCTTTACGATCTGGACCAGCGTCTCGCCAAAGGGTACTTCCGATTGACATACCAGGTACACCAGATTTTAACCAGAGACGTGATCATAACGACGATTTAAATCATTCATTACTATTGGATGATTTAGATTGGTACCAAAAGCATTCGAGTATGAGTACTAATATGAGCATGAGCGTAAATACTAGCATGACAATGACGGAAGCTTCGTCTCCTGTGAGAAACTCTCCGCCTAAAAGTCCTCTCATGTTTTCTATGAGTCCACCAAAATCTCCATGGTCTAATACCAAAAAGACTAGCAAGTTTGTCGAACACACAAGTACTACTTCAACGACCGAAAGTAAATCGATTGTGCGAATCGCAGGTTTGTCGCCGCTTCAGCAACGCGTCATATCATTGAACGACGATACTGATACCGGGTTTAAGTCTCTAACAAACTTTCCTTCTGAGTGTGAAGAAAAGCCGATTAGACCAGTTGCAAAGTCGCATAGCTTCAAGTCCACTTCAACGAATACGAAACCGAGTGTAGATTTAAAGAAAACTGGTTATCAATCTTTGGAAGATAAGAACATGTACAAGTCATTATCTTTGGATAGTATGAAAAATTTTGATGATCAAGCTAATGAAGCTGATAATGAGGATGAAACTGTTTATCATGAAAATGAACTTTATCATGAAATTCCTTTACATATCAAAGAGTCGTCGGAAAATGATATTACTATCACCGGGCCTAGTCATAAAGCTATTGTAAACATTCCTGCTAATGAGTTAATACTTAAAGATAATGTACTGACTACTAAGGAAATCTCTGTTACTAAAGTTCAACTTAACAGAGAATCGGTATCAACAGTATCGGCATTATCGACAACAACGGTGATGAAACCTGAAACAAAACCAATGATAACTCCGCGTTTTGAGCAAAATGATTATATTGAACCTGTCATTGCTGTTAGAAAGTTCAGTAACGATAATATTGAACTTATCAAAAAGGAAGATATTGAAAAAGATGTTCAGAGGGATGTTAAGGAAAAGGAAGCTACCTCTCCCACGAAAACTTCAATAGTCACGGTGACATCGATGACGAATGCTAGTCATTATAGAAAGAACGAAAGCATCAAAAGAGATTCCAATTCCAAGCCCATAATTCGAACAAAGTCAAATAGCTTTGATTCTGTAGAGTCAAGATCGTCTACACCAAAATCATCTCAGTCTAGTTTGGATAAATTAGACATTATGTCGAATTCTAACTCAAAATCACAAGAAAACATTAAAGCCGCATCTGATAGTGTGGTCCGTCGACGCTCGCTTGTCAAACAACGCCAGGACGAAGAACCTGAGTTAATGAAAGTTTTTGCTCGTAGGTCTTTGAAGCTAAAAGACAGTGATTGTGAAGCATTGCAACAACAAGTGGCAAAACATATGGAAAATTCGGCAATTACCAACACAGAAAAGGATAAATCATCGGATGATAGTGATAACAAATCGAGGGATAGCGACAAAGAGAATTTATCTGATTGCTCCCCTGTTGAAGAACGTAAAAAGCCAGTAATTGCCCCTAAAAACACCGCGCTAATTGAAACCAAGATAAAAATTGATGGATTGGATGTCACTATGCGGAAACCAATTAGTAATAAGATTGCTGCATTTCAAAATCAAAATCGAACGGTCACTGTTGCGTCCCCCATGGTAAACAAACCTACGAGTGTATTAAACGCCTTAAAACCAAACGCGTTGCCCACAAGGGCGAAAACGGAAAAGTTTCAGATTATTACACCAACTATAACCATCGACGAAAAAAAGGACAAAGATAAGGATATCGATGTTAATGTTAATAATTCAAACATTATTAATACTGCAGAGATTATTAGTAGTATTTCCGAGAAATCTGACTTAATTCAAGATTCTAGCAATGATGAAGTTCCAATTCCAATTCGGTTGCGGAAAGCAGAATGGGAAAAGCGAGCACAAGATAGCATAAGAAAAACAACACCTTAAAGTATTGCTTAATTGCAACGTATGGCTAAATTCTTGAACTATTAAATCAAGATTTGTGTGAATAGTAGTTAGAAACTATTTTGGTACTACTAGAATACAATATTCATTCAGTATTTTCTCAAATTATGTTGTTTGGCCCTTGATAAAGCTTTGTGAAACTAGAACAAATGTACAGCTATGCAAAATAGCATTGTATAGCGTTGTAGGTTAGAATACATATATAACCTAAATTCCATTCAACATTTCATGATGATGAAATTTCTGAGGGTAATGAAGAATAAATGACGAAGGTAGGAATTGTAAATAGGAACGCAAACATCTTTAATTATAATGAATGATGTGTTGATTTATATTTTATTGGTAATTTTATATAGTTCTTGACTTTGATAAAAATGAAGGTTATGTTGTAGCGTTTTGTAAAATTACGGTTAACGGCTTTAAATAATAGTTGAATTTGTATTCCAACCTTTAAATTGTTCAGTATGCCGTGTATTGCAACTACTCTTGCATTTATTTGGCATTTAGCTCATGGTGCCATTGTATACATTATACAGTAACACCAAATCTCAACATAATGTGCTTTTTTACGTTATGATTTTATTGATGAATTTATAATAACTTAACCTAACTTGTATTTATTCGTATTTTGTAAGTGCCTTTTTTTACTTTATACGAACTGGATGATAATAGAATGCAAGTGATTTGTGATTCGTGACGCTAGCAGCATTGCTGGTTGGTTGTCGCCTTTTGAAAGACGTGCTCTGTGAAATTCTAAATTATAGAAAAGTAAAGTAATATTATATGAAAGATACAAGTGATTATAGGTGAAGTATAGATGTGGAGCAACAAATGTATGTGGATTGTTAATCAGTATCGAATTCATGCAATCATGAAGATTTTAATTATTGATGAAAACTAATTACGATTATTATATACATCTACGAACTATGCATGTATAAAATCATATTTATGTTGTCTATAAATATAAATATATTTAAGTTACTAAGAAGAATATGAATTTATTGCTTTATTTCGCAGGATACATGCAACACATTCAATCAATGTGTATATTGTAATAAAAATATAAACGTTAAAGATTAAAATATGTGTTTATAAAACTTTGGAGTATATTTCCAAATTTAGTTCTAATTTGGATCTTCATCCATTTTATTCTCTTCTTTCATCAAGTCTTGTATTTCTTGCTGCAATCTCTCCAATCTCTCAGCCCGACCTTGCATTCTTTCGGTTACGCGTCGGCTTGTGTCTCTTACTGATCTATTTTCTCGTGAAACACTGTAATAATCTGGAGGCGGTTCATGGTGTGTTCCGGAGTGCAGTGGCGACGCCGGAAAGCTGTGATTATCTTTTTGTTGGTTGCGGGGTGGTGGTCGGTACAGCTGCTCGTTGCTTCGTTGTAAAACCTGCTGGGTTTGAAAGAACTCATACATGTTTTTCATCATTTCCGCCGTATCATCTGGCTTATCACTATTCGGGAAATCAGAATGTCTTGGATGTTCATCTTCTCTGATAGCCATTCCAATAGCACCTTCATCTTCATCAAGATATCCTTCACTATTTCTGTAGTTCTGATAGTTGCGCTGGGAATATTGTGGATATTGGGGGTATTGCGGTGGGGGGCTGTAATAATGACCACCATATTGCCTTGCAGGCTGAGGAACTTGTTGCTGACTCATTACGTTCATCATCATACCACACATCGACATCATCATATTCATCATCTGTTGGTTATTGCTGTCATTCTGTGGTCTTTCCGAAGGTAGTTCCCGTTCCTCCTGGGTTGTTTTAAGAATATCCTCTTTCATTTTTGCCATCGCTTCGTCTACTTTCCCAGCTTTTACTAAATCTTCTATTGATTCATTTTCCGATGGTATTGTTGTTTGTTCGGTTGTATTTGATTCACGACATACAATAGTAGTTTGGGTTACTACCTTACTTTGTTTCTTAACTGGCTTGGTAGCTGTTTTAGGATAAACAAACTCACTGTTTTGCACTAGTTCACCGCGCCTGCCTTCCAAGAGTCGGCGATGAAGGCCTTTAATAATTTTTCCAGTATGTTTGAGATTTTTCAAACGCTCAAAGATTTCTAAAATTTCGTTTGAAGTGACATGTTTAATTTGCTTCTTCTTTGCTTCTTTACCGGCTGCTATAAGAACATTCTTCTGCTCAATATGCTCCTTTCTAAGCGATTGGTAGCGTTTCATGAGCTCCTTGTTGGACCCCATTCCGACTTTTTCACTAAAAATTTAATAAATTACAATGATGTAGTAAATGTGTATGTAAAAATCCATACTCACCGTTGAATTAAATAATCGAGATATTCTTCATATGCATCATTGATTGGGCATATGGAATTAGTGTTTAGGAAATACGCGAATGTTGCAAGAGATACGGTGATCTGTTTATATTCTTCTTCATATTCTCTTTTCTGTTTTTCTAAATTTGCAATGGTAGTTTTGAGCGCGTCAATAATCTCTTTACTTGTAGACATCTGCGAAACCACCGATTTATTTTCCATGCGCGACGATATCGTACGAGTCTCGTAATACACATGCATATGAATAGAAAAGTCACAACCGCATTGAGTGCAATTTGAACCATTCATTGCCCAGCAATGTATCAATCCAGGATCCCCAATAAGATTTTTTGTTATGCCATCCAAGTAACAAGGATTGTGACAACGTTGCTTAAAATGGTTTTTCTTTAATTCTCCGACCTAAAACCAAGGTTAACATCAAAGTCACTTTCAATATGACCAACATTTAACTTACGGTATATATTTCAGAACACTTCTTTGCCGTACAAACAGTGACTGGTGAATCAAGTTTTGTTTCTTCCAAGTCAACTACGGGTACATATAACATTTTAACAAGATCTTCGTGTGATAGGTTCCCGGTTTCCAGCTTTCTTTTGTGGGTGTTGAGCTCATCCAAATTGTCCTGCACTAACTCATTGCATTCCGCCAATGGCTTTGCTAGTTCTAGAATTAGCGTACGTGCTCGGTTTACCGACACAGTATCCTGTACTTTATGTGGTTTTAATGCAGAATGTTTTTCGTCACCCAACAGGTAGTAAATTATACCCCAGCTAGATGTATACGACACATCCCAGCTTTCAGTAAGCATATCTACCTGACCCATATGTACACCCTTCTCTCTAGCTACGAGATACTTGAAACCCTCATTATCAAAGTAGAAGCAATTATTCCGACTGCCTTCAGTAGTACGCAATGGAATATTTACTCCTTCTGTATCAGCAATTTCTTTTAGAACACGACGCACACAAGTGATCGTATCCGGAGCTTTATAGAAGGTGCTACGTGTTCTGGTAAAGAGAAAAGCAATATTATCGGCAGCAGAGCGATCCAATCTAGAGAAGAGTTCCACCAAACAATATTTGAAAGCAGCGGTAAGGACAGTTACGTCTGGTTTAAGCAAGAAACAAATTAGATGAATGTGGGTAAACTGGCCAATGTAGTCTAGAATCATCTCCAAATTTTCCCGATCTTTGGTAACAGCACCGCGCGAATCGTTTATTCCTGGTGTATCAATGATTCGAATTTTTTTGCGAATTGAATTTGCCTCGAATGGAAACACGTAAGCTTTAGGCGCTGCAAGTCAAGAATGTCGTTAATATTATATTTCATTCGTCATTAATAAAGGCATATCTTAATTACACCATTGCATAGAGTTAAGTTACATTTAAAACAACAAATAAATAACCTTTAGTCGATGAATTTCCAAGCTCGTTGTCCTCATTGGATTTATCTTCATTATCTTCTTTTTCAAAGTGGATAACTTGGGTGCCACCTGACTGCGTGGCAACGGAGAACTTGGTGGGTATCAAGCATATTAATTTCGTCTCTTCTTCCGCGTCAGAAAGACAGGCATACTGCAGGTAGTTGGCAAACGAGTTAATAAATGTAGACTTCCCGGTGCCGGTTTCGCCGAGTAAAAGAATATTGATATACATGCTTTCATCTTCAGCAACAACCTTTGGCTTAGGTCTTGTACCTTTATTTCCTAAATAATAATTCGGAAGAGATTAGAACTACATACATTTCTAGAATTAATGTATATAACGAATTCTATACTAATAGAAATATCTATAGATAACATTATATACCTCCCTTATCTGGATATAAGAATTCCATCGTCTCTGTTTGAAATATTGATACAAAAATAAAGTTTTTATTTTAATTGTCTGAGTCATATGATTGATTGAGTGCTGAGTAAATAATTTTGAATAAGATGCAAGATTTAACTATTTGTACTCGTATGCGATCGTGTTAGTAACGCATTAATTTCGTATCATACTAATTCATGAGAGTATTAGTGTCGAGTCTAGCTTGGACAATTTTTAATGTTCAAAGGTCTTACGAGTGCAAATAGTTATTAATAATAAATAATAAAGAATTAAACTCACCCTTCAAAAAATTTTTAAACATAATTAATGAAAGTTTAAAATTTACTCAAAGCACAAAGCACAACAGTTGCAAACTTGTTACTGCTGGTTATGTTCCGAGTGTTTAATATGTGCACAGAGTTATATTTAGACGTGGTTTATCGTAAACATGAATAACACAATACTTGTCGCTGGAATTCTGAGAAGTATTAGCGGACATTAGCAGAAATATAACCTTGAATGATATATATTATAAATATAATAATTATGTGCTCTTATCAAATGTTCGTATATCAATTTATCAAGTATCAAGAAAAAACAAACAATTGGTCAAAGTATGTGAATTGATCACTACTTCACAATTATGAGATTTATATAAAATTAAAGAACTATATTTTTAAATGTAGAAAGAAATAAATATGAATCTGAAGTTTAACATGTAAGTATTTTGTTTGCTTTAAATATTACTTGTTAAAGCAAACAAAATACTTACATGAATGAATCAGCGACTATATTAAAAGGAAACTGGGTAACCTCACAAAATATTTGCGAATCTTATGGCAATACCAATGGATTTAATTACACAATATGCATATGATTATTACAAAGTAGTAATAACTAATTAACCATTAGAAAATAATAATAATGTAACAAATTCTTTATATGTACACACGATGTTAGGTTCATAACCAGTCATTGACAACAATGGAATGCTGTGCAACTTTTACAAAAAAGAAAAAATAATAAATTAAACGTAAATCAATAAAGTAAATTGAATAGCAGTTTCTAAAATTTAGAAATAATTCATTATCATGCGCCAAATATGTTCTGTAGTTCAGGAACCACCTCTTTCTTCTCTGTTTTTTTCGGAAAATTAATTCGTGGCAAGTCCTGGATTTTAACTTCCTTCTTGAATAATTGTCCCATGCTGCGTCCCACCAACTATAAATACATAAAAATAGGAGCTTGTTACTAAAAGTCATTGTTATTAAAGTAATTTGAAACAAGTTTATCACTTACTGGAGCAGTCATTTTCTTAAACAAATCTTTCTTAACCTTTTCGACTTTATTTCCTTTGCTTGTTTGTCCAGAAATCCGTTCGTCCAATTTTTGCAAGTCAACATGGTTAATTCCAGGAATTTGTTGCATAACAGCATAAACTTCCTGGAATGTTGGCCGTAGTAATTCGTACATTTGCGCGCCTAATGTTAGCAGTGAGCCTTGATTAGTTTCGTGTTGTCCATGAAGAGTCATGGCGTTCAACACAGCAGCCATTATGTGAGCGGCCATTTCCCCGTTTAATGAATTATCCGACACCAATAGTCTTATGATTGGTCCGCAGAGATACGTTGCCTTCAGTGATGCATTACTATCGATCCAAGATAATGCTCCCAGAACAGTCAATACCAAAGATTGACACGTTTCAGATCGCAGAAGCAGCGTACCTAGGTCGGATATCACCTCATTAGTTGAGTTAGTCCGCGCTGAAGGGGTTGGGGAATCCATGCTCAAATCCTCAGTTTCCATTGTGTCTGGCGAAGAACTGTCAGGTGTTAGACTACCACCCACCAAAGCAACTTTTAGTAAATCAAGATATTCCCGAGTTAAGGCCCTTGTCAGAATGTCCTCCAGAACTTCTTGTGCATCGGCGTTATTGTCTTCTTGTGCTTCTTTAACTTTAAGTTCGTTGACTTGCTTCCATTTACATTGCAAACGAGTGGCCACTAAACATTATTAGCAAAGTCATTAGAATAGACATTAATTTGAGAACATACATACATACTTATCGGGGATAAATGGCTCATAATCGGTAGTAAAACAACTTCATAAAATGGCTGCGGGCATGAGTAAATAAAAGGCTTGAGAAAAACACGAGTTATTGGCCTAATTCGATAATCGGGAATGTACTGAAATAAAAACAACGATAAATAATGTCGTCAGTGTGATCAAATCGTTCACAGGAAACTTACTTGTAACCATTCCAAGACACTAGTGACAATGGCAGGCCCCAAATCTGGCAGGGAATATAAATCTCTGCCTAAACTTGGACCGATCGAACCCATCAAATGGTAGCAACTTTCATGCAAACCAGTCAAAAAGCGTTGCATACGCTCAACCGGACTTTGGCCACTTTGGGTTTCATTCAATTCCGGCGTATGTCCAACCAAACCTAACAAATTAGCACGTTCCACTTCCAACATATTCAAGCACCCATTATAGTTATGATTCATGACAGCTTGTGCTTCCGGAGAAAACAATTCGTTAAAAATCCGAATCATTGACAAAACATGCGACAACAAAGGGATTACATGCGGCGCAGCAGGATTCCTACAAACAGGATTCCCTGATTCAGTGTGCGCTACAACGAAACCACCTCTCGTTGCACGTTCCGGGTCATCTGGCCAATTACAGCGCTTCACGGCACCTAATAGTAAATTCACGCAAAATACTAGGTTACTGCGATTCGGACCACAATCATCCAACGCTGCTGGCGGTTTGTTTAAACCGACAAATGCCATAAAATCAGCGGCGCCTTTGAAAGCTCCACTATTGGCAATCGTAAACCACTGCGTGTTTGCATCGCGCATGATTTCTCCGACAAAATTACTTTGACGCTCGTAATCACAAAAATGGTTCGATATTAAGAGAAGAGCTTCTTGTAAAGTAACGCGCTCTAGCATAGAAAGTTGTTCGGGGCCAGAATGACGAGATAAATTATCGACAGTAATGCGAATTTGATCAAAAACTGGTAATAACAGTAGTGGATATTTGTTACCAATTTTAACCATCAAAGACGCAGCATGACGACGTACGTTTTTAACAGCCCTAGAACGAGTATCTTTGCCTTGGCCCGCCGGTGAGTAAACCAATGCTGAGAAAATTTTTTCTAGCACTTGTGGGAGTAATGCAGCACCTGATATAGCAACTGGGTTAACTGTTAAAAAAAATGATTTCTTGTTAAGTTACATTCAATAAGAAATTAAATAAATAAATTTTACTTACTCGCAGGTGCCATTTGTCCAGATGACATACTTAAAAAGACAAACAATGCCGAAATGCATGTTAATAAAGTTGAAAGTATTAAGGGATCCACTGGCTGATAAGTCAAACATAACTGCAACAAAGTCAAACCAGCTGATACTGAAGGTCGTTCCTGGGTTTGCAATACACGGCTTAAGATGCTGTCCAAAAACGAAGCTAATGCTTCCCATTCCAAATAAACAGGGTCACTTAGGCTTAAACCAAAAGTCACGTTGGGAACTTGCAAACATTTAACTAACCATTGCTCGACATAAGCGAAGGTGACCAGTGGCGCAATAACGGTGGCTTGCCTACACAAAATACCCAGAATTAAAAAAATCACAGTAAATGCAAAACGCGTTCATTAGCTTACCTAAAATTATTTAGGAACTCCGATCGTGACTGATAGAACACAATCGAATAATCATCTTCACAATCAAATTCTTTTCTAACGAATGCCAAAGCGTCTTGCAAATTTGGCACCGCTGGATTGTTTTTGTTGCTTTGATAGTTAAGTTTAATTATCTTCGGCGCGGTGCGTTGCAACCATTCAGGAATGTAGGATAAAAAGAGTGGATCCCGAGAAATTTGTTCGTGTTTCATCATGTTGTTCCAGATTGGATTCGTTTGGTGGGCAAGAGTCAAGCTAGGATGTCCAGAAAATGCAATTAAAGCTTCAAGAAATGCAACAAAATTGGCAGGACGTCCGATACCGTCCTTTCCCCATAAGGAACACACTTGAGTTCCAAGCCCGTTAAGCACTTGGATGAGTTTTTTCTTAAACAGATAACTCTGTTCGTCTAGATCCACAGATAAATTTTTGGTAGGAGCTACCAAACATTGAATCGCTTCGTCGTTAAAGAGTATTAATAGAGATTTGCGTTCTTCCAATTTTCCTTTGCGGTTAACAATCTTTAAAAATGAAATAAAGTTAAATATAATTTTCATTTCAAGTAGTTACAATTTAGAGTTCCTACCTGTGAAAGACATTCAGCAGCAGGACATTGAAATGAGTTATCATTCAAGAGTAAACATAAAATTTGTAACAAGCGGCCATTGTGGGCCATAATGTGTGTCATGCTGACCCATTCGACAAACCCGGTAAGTGTCAAAAGAACAACTTGAACAACGCGACCGTGCGACGTGGCCTTAGCTTGGTTGCCACCTTCTACCGAAATGCGAAATTGGCCTACATGTAGTTCAATAAGACGCAGAAAAAAGTCAAAAATCACGGCCATGTTTGTTGTCAATGCTTGGTAAATGTCTTTGCGGCGCTGGTTGGACTCTAACGTTTGTAGCAGGGCGACGTCTTCAACGAGGCGTAGGAAAACTAGGAGTACAAGTTCAGTCTGTATTTCTCCACATGCACAAGCGTCGGAAAGTTCAGCAAGAAGACCCGGCCATTGCTGAGGCCACTCTCGTTTTACCATCTCAACAACCACCCTGCTAAGAGCATCTTTCATGTGTGGTTCATCCCCAATCCCACCAGCTGCTAATAATTTCATAGCATTCTCCTGCAAAATAAATAATAATTTATCCAATTGCCCACAAAAATATTAAACAGTTATATAAGATAACAATAACATGAATTAAATATATAATAATACTTTTAACCTCTTTGATTAAATCATTAAAAACCAATTTACCTTAATAAAAATTTTCTCCTGTTGTGATATCTGTGTCCACCTATATTTAACAGTGTGTTCCATTAACTGCAGTCCAAAATGTCTTGAAATAATGCTATTCTGAGTCCCAGCAGCCAAAAACAACCCAGCTTCAGCACACAGTGGTGACGTCTCTTTGAAGCTCTCACAGGCATTGTAAGCTTTTAGCCTATCATTCTGTGAAGCTGTGGGACTCATAGTTAGCTCCACAGCTAGAGCTAAATCAGCAGCAATGGCTGCTACATCTGGCCCAGCCATCTGAAGGCGCCTTGTACTAACTCACTGCAGCAAAGAGAAAAACATTCATTATATTGAAACTGATGCAAACCATGCTTTCAGTGATGCAAGCTGTTGCTCCATGTGGTGATATGGCTACATTTCGTCAACAAACAATCGCATACGTTGAAAAATCTCATTGATTCTTCAAATATGCCAACCTGGTGTACTTACACAATTTGTAGCTCTGGTGAATTCGCGATTTTTCAATTGCACACATGTCACGAAAACAAAACAGCATGGCACTCACTATCACCTAGCATATCACACCTAGCCTAGCACCATGACGATATTACAAATTTATAATAATACGCTCGCAAAGTGGTAATAACAAAAACGCTAAGTAATGCGTTTGTTTAAAACTACTTTAATTATTGCATAAAATTATTATTTATTATATTCGATAATCTAATTTGTTAGTAAAAAAAATTGTGATCGAATTTCTTCTGGCGGTTGTGCCGGCTACATCAGAGACATCTCCGGCAGCTGTTTGAAGTTGTTTAGCTATTTTTGACAGCTCAACTAGCGCCAACATCTTTAAAATTGCTTCTAGTCTAAATTATAATAAATGCTCTTCAAATCTAAAATAATAAATTGGTTGTAAAAATTATAAACATTAGTGTTATTGATTTAATGTTATTATCTAATGTTTTTATATACCCTGTCAAAATTGACTAAAGATGTCGCTGTAGTAGCACAGCAATCTAGCAACCACGGCAACCAGAGACGGCAACCACGCAAACCGCGATTCATTTCTTTCTCTGTCGGTGTCCGTCACAGGAACGACACAATGGTGAGTTTCTCTCGTAAATTTCTTTAAATATCTAAATAAAAATGAGCCATCGACGTTTTATTTCAACTGAATACAGCTCTCTAGTAAACTGGTAATGTAAACTAATATATATTTTATGTTTTAGTCTGCCCACAAGACATTTATCATTAAGCGCAAGCTCGCTAAGAAGCTGAAACAAAACAGACCAATTCCCCAATGGGTTCGCATGAGGACTGGAAACACGATTAGGTATGTAAAATTCTAGTCAATTAATACTCTCTGTTGTTTAGATGATTGTGAGAATAATATTAAGTTCAGTTTTCATATAATAGTGTTGTTATTATTGTGGTGTTAATCTATCATCCAACAATTTAAAAACATGTTTGTTGAAGTTAAAGTGTACATAACCTCAAAGTGAAGTAGTGTTTGATTGTTGATTTTTTGTTTTAGGTACAACGCTAAGAGGCGTCACTGGCGCAGAACTAAGCTAAAGTTGTAAATATTCCAAGTCCCTTGGAATGCTGCTGGTTGGATAAAATTCCATCTAACTTATGTTATTATATTACCTGTAATATCTTTGTGGATGAAGTAAACAATACAGTTTATTAAACACATTTTGGTATAATTAATACATCCATCTATATTCATTTTGATTCTTCATCCTATACTCTTTATATTTTTAAAGTTTTTCAGTGGTGTAAGTATTGAATTTTCATGTGAATGTTACTAACATTTTTAAGTTGGAATGTATAGAAAGGATATATTTGGGTTTAAATGATTTGAACTAATAAATATAATAAAGTTTAAAATAAATTGAGAAGTGACTTGTATATTCTATATTATGTTTATTATCTTACAAAGAATTAATAATTTTCCTCTTTCTCATTCCTTCTAGCCATGCCTGTAATTGTTGGCTTGGTTCCTTTGCAGCAGCTTGATTGTAGTAATCTTTTGGAGGTTTACCTTCCTCTAATCTAACAAAATAATTACAATGAATATAACGCACATGACCAGGTCTTACTCTTGCATGTCTTCTAATTCCTTTAAACACATGACCTTTTCCAGCAAATGATTCCGCTAAAAATACCCATTTAGTATTAAACACAGCATTACACAATTATTTTTTGATGTAAGAATAAAGTTTACTACTTACCAACCCATAAATTACTAGCAAATTCAACATTGTGTTCTTTAACTGCAAGTTCTTTAGCTTCTTCTAAAGCTTCCCTTACATATTTAGCACCTTTTTTGGGAACAAATTTAAGTTGTTTGATTGCTTCATCAACACTCATACCTCTGATCAAGCATGCAATGTACCACATTTTATAAGGACTATATTTTATATTTGGTTTTTGATGGCATACAAACTAAAATACATACATTAAATGCAAAATTTATCTGATGTTTATTTATTGTATCATATAAAGCAACACTTACTGCTGGTCTTGGTTCTTCACCAAGTTTTTGTGGTGGAAATACAACATCATTAAATTTTAACCATTTTTTGGGAGCATAATCACCATCTTTTGGGGCTGCATGTTTCACTGGTGTTGAATGGAAAGCATCGGTTTGTATTGCAGATAATATTTGTGGCTTTCGAAATAATTGTGTTATGTTTCTAAATCTTGTTAGTGCCATATTATTTGTAAAAGTATTCAAGTTAAAATTGAAAATGTTTAGGACACAGTGAGCCTTCTAGGTTATGGAAGTGAATTGAAATTGGTGTATATGTAGTTGCATAACTCAAACTTACAAAATAATTGAATATTGAATTCTTTTATTTAAAAAAAGTTTATGACAATTATTCATATTTATTTGAAAAAAGTTCATTTGAAACGTAACAATTAATAGTCCTAAACCTTCATTATGTTTATAAAATGTTTTAAGAGTGTTGACTGTTACGTGAATCTGCGTGAATCTATTTAAACTGGTTGTCTCAAGTAGTGTTAAGAATTCTAACCTAGAAATCATAAACAATCGCAGTGAGTTTCTTTCAAAAATGGAAAGAAAATATAAACCCAAATCTGCCCAAGTCAAACAAATTAAAGGAAGAATAAAGGATTCGTCAGATACTAAATTATTTATTGAAGAAATTGAAAAACATCCAATTATTTGGGATAAAACTTATAAGTCACCTAAATTAATAAAATTTAAAGAAATAGCTTGGAGTAAAATATCAACAAACATTTCCTTTCTTGATAGTACATGCACAAATCCTATAGAAGGTAAGTAAATTAAGTGCTTTGTTTAATTTATTTCAAAAAGACGTTTTATAGGGGTGAAACATAGATGGAAACAAATTATTAGCAGTAAAAGGAACTCACAATTTTATAAGAAATATGCTGAGTCCTTAAAATTTCTTAAAGAACCATCACCTGGTTACACTGGATTAGAAGATGAGTAAGTAAACAACACCTGCAAAATATTAAATGTTAAAAGTTTGATTAAAATAATTTAATTAATTTTAGCAAAAGTTGTAATTCTGAACTAATTAAATTGTTGGACACTTTAAACAATCATGTAGTAGTTAAGATAAATGATCTCACACATTCCAGTCAAGCTATGGATACAAATGTATCTTTGGAAGTGAATATGCTTGCTCAAAATACAGGTAGTGATAATTATTGTCATGATATTCTCAAAACAGAACCTGTGGAAGATTTTTGCCTGCAATACAATGAAACTTTGGGAATAGACCCTGATGAAGCTTTCTTAGTATCACTTCTTCCTGATTATCAAATGTTGACTGACAAGCAAAAGGTAAATTTTAAAATGTATATTGATAAATTTTTCCAAACAAAATATAATCTAACGTAAGCAAATTATGGTAAACTATTTTAAATATTTGTATGGATTTTATTTGTTTAAATTGTATATATGTTTTTTCCATAAGAGAATTATCTATATTGGTAATATATTTTTTTTAGTCATATTGTATATTTCTCATTTTTACACTATTCCGTGAACTCGTATTGAGCGTCTGCAGCTTGTTTTACATATTTTATTTCGTGACCCCACTTTAAGAAAGCTGCGCCAGTTTATAACTAATTGGTAATCAATTAAAACATTGAAAATCATCAGTTAATTGCTTAATTTACAGAAATTGATTGAAGTTTGGACTATTCCTGGAATAACTAAAAGATGACAAGTTATTTATTAACTTACCGTGTACCGGGTTAACCTATTAATTAATCAATTAGTCACAAAAGTCGAAAGTTTAATTAGTTGACTATTACGATCTTTCCTTGTAAATAATTCACATCAAAAATACCTTCAAAATCCATCTTAATTGAAGCCATTCCTATCATTCAACAATTAAAAGTTCAACTTATCAATTAATGGTTTACTAATTATTAATCTGCACAGTAACTTAGCATTATGCAAATGTACTTATGTTGGAAGAGTCTCCAAGTTATGCAGTCGTAATCCGAACCCGGTCACAAAATGTCCACTAAAACCCGCGATGAAGTTATGCAATTAATTATAGACAAAGTCAAATTAATACACCTACAACCAGGTGCCCATGGACTATTTATGAAGATTCTCTTAATATCAACCATGACGTCTCGTGCAATTCAAATGATTTTTGCGATAAAATTAATGTCTAGTAATTCAGACAATTTGCTTGTAATGGCGAACGGAGCAAAAACACTTGGAGTTATGTGCCAAGTAAATATTTTTTAACATGGTTTGTACTTCATAAAGATTAATATTTTCTTGTAGGGGTTGAAAGTTTTTGCCTTGTTGCATGAAGCTGAATTTATTGGTTTGTTGAGCGGGATGGAATACTTCTGGTATTCAGAAGAAGTCGAAAAAGTTTACAAGCAAGCAAGATTGTTTGCAAAAGCATTCTTAAACTTTGTATACTTCGCATTCTTTTTTATTATTATACTACCTATTATATTGGGTTCATATCCGTTTGTTGCTGATTTTCCAAAGTTTCCACATTCGTTTTGGGTGTTTGCCATGCTGCAATGTTTTCAATTAACGTATGATGTAATTGTAGTGCTTGCAACCGATTGCTCGTTTTTGTGCTTTTGTTTGTTTATTTACATTCAATTTAAAATGTTAAATAAAAGATTGAAGAACATTGGCAGGAATGAACATAATATTTATGAAGAAGCTGTTATTTGTATTCAATACCACACGTTTCTGTTAGAGTAAGTATTGAATCATTAAAAAAAAAAACTCGTGTGTTTATTTGTTATAATAACAAATCGTTCCAATTGTATATTTTAGATTTATCAGAAAATTTGTAAAAATGTTTTTCACGACGTTGTTGAATCAATATTGTATTACTATTGTTAGTTTTTGCATCGAAATCTTCGTGTTTACAAGACAGTAATTATTATCTCAACAATTTGTATTGTCTGCTAAAATTCAAAGTTTTCCAGGAGTTTGTTCAACATGATGGCTAGTTCGTTTTATATGGCAGCATTATTGTTTCAATTGTCATTGTATTGTTTCCCAGCTGATTTAGTAATTGAAGAGGTATGTTGATGTTAATGAACCTGTACAAACAAGCACCCAATTACTCAATTTACTTCATAGGGTTTAATGACAAGTGATGCAATTACAAACTCTAATTGGTATAATTTTCCAAAGTTCTCGAAGTTGGTTGTTCAAAATATAATTCAACGATCTAACAAAAAAATTGTCTTTTCGGCGGGTGGATTAGTACAGATAAATCGTGTGGCATTTACAATGGTGATATACTTATCTTCTTAATAATAATTGTTATAATTACATATACTTTTTAGATATTCAAGTGGGCTCTATCTCTTTATGCTTTAATGAGGGACATGGATAATTTGATGACTTAGTAATAAATGGCTATAAAGTAATAATTTAGGTTAGATGGTCATGGTAACTAATATTTTTTGAGCTTACTAAACATTCACATATTTTTTGGTTTGAATTTAAAAGTTTAAAATATTGGATTGTGACAGAAGTGGCTCTCAGTGGCAGTTTCATTAAGTTTCATGCACTTTCATGATCGACAACAGGACTACTGAGGAGTCGCGCGAGGGCGATACTCACAGTGTGATAGAGTACGATTTAGCGGGCCTAGCAGTTTTCTCAGTATCCTGACACTATTATTTGGTGAAATATAATGTTTTAAGACTAATTTAATTCATAGAATTAAAATATTTTTTCAAATGTGAGTTTGCGGGATGATAAAGAAATGATTTGATATTTTTGCAGATTGTATATTGGGTTGCCAGCGCTACACGCTTTAAGGCGTTTGTGCAACAAAGAAACAATTTTTATTATTATGATTATCCAAGTAAGAACATGCACTCAAATGAGTTTTGTTTCCGATAATTGAACTATATAAGAATATTACTTACACCATTAGCAAATTATTTGTTAACTTTAAAAATCAATTTCGTCTGCTTGCTCCTAAATCACAATCGAAAACACCATTTTCGCAATGGCTAGTTATTTTTTACAAAATGTTACTAAGTATATAGTAAGAATAAAACATTTCTATTACAAAAATAACTTTTATTTAACGTTCCATTTACAAAAAGATCCGTAGTTCACATCTGTTATACTCAAATACTTTCGCTTAAAGAAGTAATAACACATTTACTGTACAACACTTTGGTTAAATTATTTCTGAATTACTTTGTGCCGCGACATTCTGACAACTGGATATTTATTACTTTGTCTATGTATCATAGCTCAGTTCATTTGCACAACAATCATCAACATATGTTAAACAATAGATGCTCTTCTGGCAACAATCTGGAAAACAATCCACTGTATAGTATTACAAATTACAAATAAAAAAGAAATGGCGATTTCATAGAATGCACGTAGTACACCATCATTCAGTATGTAAAATGTGAGTTTCAAATGATTAGACACAAATTTCCAGATGAAACTTGGACCATTGAAAGTTTCTTACGCTAGTTTGGACCGTTTGTATATTTGTAATTTTTGTTTTGTGTACTTAGTGTTGAGTATACTTTACGGACAGTGGTTGAAGGTGCAGGCCGCATCTTTACACACACCAAAAAGCTCGTAGGGACAAAGCATCTGTAGGGGATTACTCTTCGTTTCCCTGTAATAAAATAGACACCCGTGTTGTAATCAAGAGTCATTGTTATCAACCAATTTGATATTAAACCTTTTATCCAATGGCGATACGTATGATAATATGTCAGGTACATCCGTTACATCTTCAATAGGAACAGAAGAAACAGTATGCACAGCAAATACATCTGTTACATTTGATTCATTTACGACCGTCGGAATTTCTTCAACTTTTATTTCAACTTCAATTTTTTGAGCTTGTTGTTCATCCACTGTAGTGGCAGGAGTAGTTGTAGAAGGCAAAATTGCTATTGTTGGTGTTATGGCACTGGTTTGTACACCTGACGACGTGTTATTGTTCATAACCTCAGTTTTATTTGTTGTTAAAGATTCCTTGGTAGTTTCTAATGCATCAACCTTGCTTGGCGTTATCTTATTTTCTTTATCATCGCAAACCCCGACCACTTTAATTTTTTTACTCGCCAGCAATAGTTTTTGCTGTTGAGCTTTATTTTCCCACCTGAAATACCCACTTAAGCATCTACATAAAAAAAAGTAAATCAAACAGCACCAACCGTAGGTCAACGATGGCGCGTGCTTTCTTGAATTGCGCGACGTATCCGGAATGTCGTTGCTGATGAACTGCAAGTTGAGCCCGTGCAGCTTTCAATTGTTCCATCACCTGCTTGGTGTGCTCCTCCTGTTTTCTCATTGCTGCTAATTCAGTCTGGATCTTCTTCACAAGCGGTGCCAGCTCTCTATACTTACCTTTCGGCTGCAATCTGCACTCGGCAAGGATTTTGTACATTGTCTTTTTTTCGATTCAATTAATTTTACAGTGAAAAGTATTGCATTGAAAATACAATACAATTACAAACCAAATAAGTGCAATAAAAATGTATGTACCTGTCTTTCTTGTCTTTTCTAGGTTTTTCTTCATTATGAATCACGATCTTCGCAGGTAAAGTTTCGGAAATTATTTTGGGAAGTTCTTTGGGATCCTTAAGAACGACAACCTTGGTTTTCGTTTTTGACGATTTCGTTGTCTTGGTTTTTGTTGTCTTAGCTTGAAGCAATTTTTCGCGTAAACGTTTATACTCCTGCTGCTGACTCTTCGGCAATAATTTTAGAAAAGACTTGTCTAACGAAGATTCAGATGTTTCTGTTGTTTGGTTCGCTTCGTTTTGTGCTAATTTCGCTTCGAATTGTTCGCGTTGTTTCCGTAAGAACTCATCAACTGAAGACTCAATTTTTATAGCATTTGAAGAACTTTGGGACAATGATTTACATTGGTCATTATTAGAATAAAAATCATATTCAAAATCTGTATCTGATTCGGAGTCAGGATTAAATCTAATAATTAAAGGCTTCACTGGAACGGCAGAAATCTTTTTTAAATTTTTCTTTTCGGTGATAAATTCTGGAGGTACAGGACTTGAACTATTGCTTAAACTACGAGGTATTTGACTGGTTTGAACAAGGGAAGTGGAAGAGGGTTGTTCAGTTGTTATTTTCTTTGACATTGACGCTAGTAACATAGCACGCATTATATCTAAATCTTCCTCAACAGTAATCGTATTCGTATCCGCCGTAATATCGTCTTCTGTTAGTTTTTCAATTGTTTTAGTTTCCAAGTCTAAGGCATTTGGAACGTCGCCACAATTCTCCTTGTCATTAAAATGTTGTAACAATTCGGAATTTTGCTCTATAGCTTTACTGCTCATTAATGCTTCTTTTCTTTTCTTTCTCTCCATGTGCTTTTTAATCATCGCCGATTTTAAAGCTTGCAGCCTTAATTCCTCTAATTCCTTATCAAGGGTCTCATCCAATTTTTTATGAGTTTCCTCATCCTTTTCTGCATCTACCGGATCTACATCTACATCAATTACCAAAGACCTCAGATTAAAACTATCTACACCTACATCAATGGCATCTGGATTAATCATTCGTTGAAGTCGATCTTTTAACGTTTTGTGACGGTTATTCTCATCAGAACTGTTTGTATCGATGCGCACAGCTTTTTCTAATTGGCGCAAAGTCCGACTGTCCATCACGTGCCGTTCGAGACTAGAGTCAGAGGAGCTGGAGGACAAACTCGCAGAGCGGCTGTACGATGATTTCCGACGATGTTTACGCGATCGCGACTGTGTTGACGGCACACCAGTTGAAACGCCATCCCGATGTCTTTTACGTGATGATTTTTTACTACGCGAATTTGAATCATCTCGGTTGAAACGTCGTGATTGGCGCAGCGTAGTCAACAGCACTTTGCGTTCAGTGTATTCGCGGTTGGTCCGTTCTCCATCACTTCCGCTGATGCTGCTCAAAGAAATTGCTCGAATTATGCCCTCACTATAATCAGACTTACCACACGATGGTATCGAATAGTCGGAGATGTCTTCTAAATCATCGTCGACTATTTCACCATCCTCGCGCTCGTCATCGGAAACGGGCGAGAGTATGTCCATTGTGTTACGAGGTGTAAAATGTCTGTTCGATTGGTTTTAGAAATGTTTATTATGCACTAATAACGCTAGTGACGATTTGTTGGACATGTTCTTTATCGATGGTTACCACAAAGTTAACTCTTTTTGAAGAACTGTGTAACACAATGCGAACTCACAGCCCCCAGCAAATTGCCTCTGCCCGCAACTGGTTGCAAATGACAGGAAAATGACTGCGACACTATGACAGAACGTGATTTGACCTTGCAAAATTTTGCTGATAATATTATTTTAAAATATTTTAACATAATATTAAAAAAATAATAGATTAGAATTGAAATTATTAAATACAACTTGAAATATTTAAACCAAATTACACTTTACTAATAACCAGAGCCAATAACAATGAATAAAAGAAGAAATTAAATATGCAACCCAAAATACACATGAAAAATATTTTAAGAGATACACGCAACTTAAAATACACAATAATTATACGCTAATTAGAAAGTGTCAAAAAGTATCAAAGAGGTTTGAAAAAAATTGTAACAATTTAGTAAGTGATTTATTTTAATTGATTTACTTTTAGTACAAACAATGGTAATAAGTTCAAAAACTTATCAATTACAATATTTCCTAATTCTTTGTTTTTTGTTGCATGTTATTTTGTTTATTTATCAATTACCACTAATGGCGTCGATTACGATTTACAAAGTTACGATTCCCTCGATACTCATTACCTAAAATAACAATAAAAATTAATTTAAATATGTAATAATAAAACTAATAATAAAGTTTACCATTCGCGACTTTCGCTGCTCTCTTGCTATTATTTTCAGACTCCTCATTCATAACTGGTAAGCAATCCTCCAACAACACCTCCTCCATGTTCCCATACTCATTAAACCTCACTACACATGTCTTAGCAGTGAGTCCAGTAATCGTAGCATTGTAATACTTATTATCCTCCCAATACTTTGCCATACATAAATCGCCAATATTAAACTTCCATGCACTCTCTGCATTTGAATTAACATTGCTTTGAGATACTTGATTATTTTGGTAAAATTGATTACCTTTGGAATAATCATTATTTGATTGATTTGACTGATTCGATTTATAAGAATTAGTATTTGTATTTTTAGTGTACTCATTATTGCTTCTAGGGGCACTTTGATTAGGCAAGTTAAGATGTTGTTTGAATGCGTTCTTAGCAAAAGATGCATTGACATTCAAACGATCCATTTTATTAGTAAGATCATCAACATTGGATGAGTTTTGAATAGTATGAAAAGGTGGTGTAGCTTGTGAAGGTTGCGGAAATTGTTGATATTGATTTTGGTCCTGATTATTTTGATGTGCCTGATTGTTATAATTAGGTTGTTGTGGTTGATGAACTTGTTTGTTCTGAAGACGAGGAGGTTGATTACCTCTGCGATTATCTCTTGGATAATTAGAGGAAGACTTATAATCATTTTGGTAATTACCAGGTGCAGATTTGTAATCATTCTGATAGTTATTCGATTTATAATCATTTTTATAACTACCAGTTGTAGATTTGGAATCACCATATTTATTGTAATCATTTTGATAGTGATTGGATTTTTGTTCTTTATAATCTCTATAATCGCCTGACTTACTGTTATATTTATTTCCGGTATCATGTGATCCTTTGTTCCCTCGTTGATTGTAATTGTTATAAGACTTAGTCTCATAAGGCTGTTGCTGAACTGGGGCTTGCACCACTGTATCCGGTAATTTATCTTCGAGAAATGCGAATAAAGAGACTTTATCAGAAGGCTTTGCTTGCACAACATCGTCTTTTCCTGCCTTAGGTTCACGTTTATTCCGCCGTTCAAATTTATTATTTCTATCCTTGAACTCGCGTGGTTCACGCTCCCTTGAATCACGAGATTCTCTAAAATCACGTCCATCTTCTCTTCTTCCTTCTTTGAAATCTTTAAACTCTCTAGGTTCACGTTTGTTACCATAGCCATCAATCTGCTCCTTCATCAAAGGTTTAGTACCACCTCCAAAAACTTTCTTGACAGCTCCAGTTGTTGCTTCTGCAATTGCTACATTCCTTTGAACATCAAACTCTGAAGGTTTACCATCTTCTTTTGAATTTTTATCTTCCAATGATTTAAAATCCTTGGTTTCTGATCCTGCTATTTTCTTTCCAAAGTTAACCCAAGCTGGTGGACCATCTGTATCTGAATTATTCCTTTTCACATTACACATATTCTTATTAACTTCCCACTTCTCATACATATGTTGGACTTTTCCACCTAAGACAATAGCCATTTCTGGTTTCAAAAAAAGATACCCATTTATAACAGGTGCATTTTTAAGCAAGAGTTTGGTGCCTGGTGCAGTTTTGTGTAGATTTAATCCACCTATATTGTCAGTTTCAATTGCTTGGCAGTATGTATGACCATCAGTAAGGTTTAGCTTTAACATTCTAGGAGCTGCTTGAGAGTCTTCATTAGCTTTAGGTGCAGAAATGTTTCTAGTCTTCTGAATTTGCAATACCACATTGTTTACTAACTTGTTAGTTAATTGCTCTGCTAAAATTGCTTTACCAATTTCTTTTAAATCACACTAAAACATGAAACAATAGAAGAAGTTGAGTCAAAACCATAAATTTAAACATATTTATGACAAGTTAAAACAACTTACATCTAAAGCAGTTTGGGTTATATATCTAAGATCTTTTATGTTACCATTCTGCGTGATTTGCTCAAGACCTTGCGACGACATAAACCTAAAACGTGGTATAATTATATTTACAATAATGAATACAAATATGAAATGTGTTTCTCACCATCCTTGAGCGGATAATTTTTCATCGATTTTCTCCAAAATACTAGCGGTCATTTTGTGTATTTAACTTAAATTTGCAATAAAGTAAGCGCTAAACTTTTAATTATTTACAAACTAAACAATTAAGCCTGCTACGGTATTTAAATTTTTATTTAATCGACATATCGTCTAGGATTCTTAATTTAACAATTCGTCAGAATCGTAAAAGCCGTCATCGAAGCAGCGGCTTTCTGGGTATGCAACCCATTGACATGGTAGGATATTCAGTGATATTTCGTTTTGTGTGAAATTGGTTGGTAATACTCAAAAAGCAGAGAGGTAGGAAACTCCAAAAAATTAAATAATTGACATTTTTAAGTTATTGCTTAAAAGAAGCATTTTTTTTTAGTTAAAATGTAATAACAATCAATTGGTGCTACCGCGTTTATTATTTTTAGACATTTTTATAGTTTTTATCATGGTTACAAACAAATACAAACAGAGAGTTACAAATCTATGGTTATAAACAGGTTACTAATATATTTTTATAAAGTTATTAACAGAGTTATTAACTTTTATAGAAATTGCATTAACCGTTAATAATAAATTGTTAAATATATTAATTAAAATGATATAGCTGATAAAATATACAGAATTTTGGCTTTGGCTCTGTCCAGCGCTATCATGCTTTACGCTTCTCTCAGTTGTCCGTTGTCCAACTCTGTCCCACACTGTCATTTTAGTCCGCAAGCATTGGCGTCGGTGGCGTTGCGTGCGTTTTGTTGCAGTGCATCCGCAAATGTTAACAATAAATAATAATAAAATAATTTCTAATATGTTCTTAAGTTTGCCTATATTGCTGATCTACCGTTAGGCGGCCTTTATGAGCTTACCAGTGCTTACAGATTAGATATTACTACTTATATATATAAGAAGTTTCTGATCATAAGCATAAAATATAACCTAAGCATGGATCTGATAGAGCAGCTATTGTGTCCTCAGGTTTGTATGGATGTTGAGGACACACCTTTAGAGATTGGTAAGGTTCCACTGAATTTATAGGTACTTATCAATCTTACTAATGCAATTAAAACAATTACAGAAGCACCAAAAGAGGAGCCTGATATATCCCCTGAAGCTGACTTGAGTACATTGCCAATTGAATTACGAACTAGATGTAAGATGATCTAATGCAGTTCAGTTTTGATTACAATTCTAAAGGTTTCATTTGTTTTAGTAATTTTGGAAAATGAGTTTACTTTCTTACCTGAGCAAATTCCACATCAACTTCTACCAAGTGAAGAGGATATAGTATCAGCAGAAAACTTTTCTAAAGTAGATTACTTGAAGCAAGCAAAGTTACATTGCACTGTATGCACCAAGCACATTGGGACTGCACTTGTGGAACAATTGGATAGATATATTCATCCAGAGCTAAACACACTCATGTGCCATAACTGTTTCAAGTTTTATGGGTCTGGAGAATTTGAAAAAGATGAAGATGGAAGTGAGATTTATTGTAAATGGTGTGGACAAGGTGGGAGTGTGGTTTGTTGCTCTGACTGTCCATTAGTATTTTGTTCAAGTTGCATTAGAAAGAATTTAGGAGTAATAAAAGTCAGTCAGATTAAAAATTCTGATAATTGGAGATGTTTCAAATGTGATCCTGAACAACTATCAAAGTTTCATGTTACTTGTTATGTTTTACATGAATATTCCACTCAACAAATAAAGTAAGTGTTTTGCTACAAAAACTGTACTGCTTTTGATAATACAAAGTAAAACATATTTTCTGTATAAATTTCAGAGCTGCAGTAGCAACACGGAATTTGTTTCTGGTAAAAGATGATTTCTCAACTTGTTGTAAGCGTAAACGTCGGAAGTCTCCAGATTCAGATGATGAGAATGACGAATTTCTGCCCATCAAGAAATCTACAAAGAGTAAGCCGAAACCAACAACTCCTGTTAATCGCGACATCATCAAAGCACCGGGCACAGGAATACTGAAAAGAGCATTGAATACTTTGAATTCAGAAGCAAATGTTGCTCAAAATAATCTATTCCAATCCCTACAATTACAAACAGCCTTTCCAAGTCCCCAAATTAATCAACCAATATTGAAGTTTCATGTGTCACCTGTTAGCCAAAACAACATACCAGATCCTAATTTCCCTTCTTTGGCTCAATTAATGCCATCTCTTTTTAATTCAATGGCTGTTGATTCACCTAACCAAAATGTCATTAATGTCGCCCAACCTTTGCGTATACAGCAATTTCAACCCATCAGGACAACTGAGATGCATGTGGTCAATCCGAAACCGAACATGAAAACAGCTTGGTTAGTAAACACTGTTGGGGTAGCAAAGGTTCAAGCTCAGGCTTTGATTAGAGAAGCTGAGGGAGTACAAAAATCAATTCAGTCTGCTCAAAATTATGCTGATCTTGCAAATCTACATAACAAGTTACAAAGAGCAATGGCAGCATGTACAAATAAGTTAATTCAAACTAGGAAACTCATGCACAAAGAGTTTCTCAAATATTTGAAGTCTAATCATGTATCACATACATCTGTTAGTAATCCTACAGCGGCTGCATTGTCTAAACCTGGTTTTACAATGGTGCCTGAACCAGTACAAGCTAGACATACAAAAGCATTCAATCCTAATGCCAATAATAAATCGCAAAAGAAACCAGGCATTATCAAACGTAGCAATGCTAAAAATACTAGTTTGGTAACTGCTGCTATTGATTTATGTGACGATGATGATGTATGTTTGATTGATGACGATGATAATATTGAAGAGTCTTTGGTGCTTAGTGACGACGATGCAATGGTTTCTAATCCGATTTCTTATAAACCGGATGTACCAAAAACAACTTCCAATAGAAGCTTCACTCCAGTAATGGATCTTACTGAAGACATTCCTACTTCTTTAGGACTAACACCAGTCCATCCTCCCGTTAACTCGCTAGTTGTACCGAATGTAGTTAAGCAGACTCTTAAAATGAGAATTGAAGCGAATTCGAAAATTTCATTTGATTCCTCTGAATTGACGCAGAAGGAGTTTACGCGTGCGATTTCAGTCAAAGTCGTTTTGAGCGATGAGTTTTTGACTGAGGCAGAGAAATCCATGTTACTAACAGGTAAAACTAGTGTGGATAAGAAGATTTCACCTGAAACAATCACTAATGTTGCTGAGTCTTCGTCAGCAGCAGAGGAAAAGAATATCAATCTAGATAAGACAAAAGATTTAACATCGTCTAAGACTGAAGATTCCACTTCTTTAAATGCAACACTACCCGAGACAAAAACGATGCCCTCAACTTCAACGGAAATAAGACCAGATGAAACAAAATCTATGACGGACACTGAACTTAAAGCAACAACAGGGAGTGAAACAAAATTATTGACTGATGCTGATAAAAATGAAACAACACCAGGTGAAACAAAATCAACAGCATCAGAGTTGAAGTCAACAACAGAACAAGACGAATGTTCAACAGGGTTTGATTTTGTGAGAGAGATGCAGAACGAGATCGAGTCAATAAGTGCAAGTCCGCCTTTAATGCCAGAAGAAGAAACATCTACAGCGTCATTTAGTAATGTCACGAATTCAGCGCCTTCTCCTAAGAATACCGATGAAAGTATTCCCGCGATTGACGTAGCACTCGAAGCAATCAAGCAGCTAACTGAATCAATTGCGGAATCACAGTTATCGAAAGATTTTGATAGTGGCGACCAAGCACAGAATAATCCTAGTGTGACATCTGATGAAATTTGTGAAGAAAAAGGTACATCTTCAAAGGAATCTATTGAGTTGCAAGAAAAAACTAGTTTAGAAAATGAGAATACTGCATCAGAGAGTCATAAAGTAAATAACTTCGAGCAGGATTCAGTTATTGGGATGCCAATACTTAACGTCACACCTCCCGCCATTTGCCTAGAAGACATAGTTAAAATTTACGATACGGCAGAATCATCTATCGATGGTGATATGGTACCGACGGATTAAAACCAATTTGTTTATATTATAGATTATTTATCACAACATACCACACGTTCAATGTTTATGTACTATATAATTATCCAGTAACTTTTTTGGTTTTTTCAAGTTCAAAGTTACAATCTATATGAGTACGATATGTTGATACTATATAAATACTTTAGTTTGAATAGTATTTTTGTTAATGAAGCTATTTAATGAATTTAAAACATTTGGAATTATAAACTTTTGAACATAAGATTTTTTAGTTGACACTAATCCTATGTTCATTATTAGCGTAAACATACTGCTATCAAAACTGAATTGCTCACAGTATGTTCTGTTATTTGTTAAAATTCAAACACACATTGTCTTAGTTTGTTTTATTTAAAACATTTAAAAATAACATCAACAGAGAATCTCTTAAAATATGATCGCCATTTTATGCGGAGTCCATTAATAAGCGATTGGCGCTCATACGTTTTTCTAATTTGTCATGACGTCGCATTAAATTAAAAATGTACAACTTACATTCTTGATATTTCTGTATGTATGTATAAATTATATGCAAACTTATAAAATTAATTGTATTAAAGCTGCGATTGCGCGACATTTGTAAATATTTGAGGATACGAAAACAAAACGATTATAACTATTTATAGCAATGCAAGGTGTTTTATGCACAATCCTATATTCATGTTTCCACTTTATGTTAAGTTCTCTACTTTTGCTTATGCAATGTACAGTTTAGGTTTGGTACATAGATAGGTGTATTTTTTCTCAAAATTTAATTACAAATAAATATGATGGTAAAAAAACGTTTCATAAACAATAGCATGTATATACGCTACTTATATAAATTTATAGTAAATATGAACACACATTGTTTTTTTATATATATATTATACTATGCAGCTAGTTGTAAATGTTGTATTTAAGAACAATTAGATATTTTGTGAAAATTGTTTTTTGTTTTGTAAGGTTTGTTTGCTTTAAATCGACCTTACAACTGTTTATAAATGATGAGTTCAACATTTATATCAAAAATATGCATTCGATTATGTTGTTGTTTGTTTTTGTGACTGAATTGTTTAAAAATGGTGCGTTCAGTATATATTCATATTTGGTAAGTTTCATACCAAATGTAAGCGTTTAGTATCTAAAATGGCCTTTTTTCGCTCGGCCATTGTGATAAACTCGTAGTGGAGTATAGTTGCCATTGTTGGCGGAACTGGCCCCGGTTCCGTTTACGGTTGATGGTGCTGGACGTGGAGGTAAGCTCATAGGTGCTTCGTATGTGGGTTTTAAAAATAGATGGTACACTAGGAAGTAAAGTGTTGCCACGATTGCGGCGACTATGGCGAACCATTTGTGAACGTTTTCAAATTGATCTGGTTTGCCAGAGTAAGCAAGACCTCCGATGAGCGCACCAATAAAACGCCCTGCAAAACAATTGAATTAAAATGTAGAAAAAAGCCCATTAATTTGGTTATGTTATAAAAGTCATGATAACTTACCAATGCAGAAATGTGCTATGACCGGCATAGCTTGACCACATACAGTGAATCGACGTGGTACCAAATGTCTAAGGTATAAGACGGCAGTAATCCACATCATGTGTAATGTAAAGATCTCCAAAGCTTCGCAGAATAGAAGCAAGCCAGGGTCTGTGATGAATGTCAATCCTAAATATTGAAATAACATTAGATTTTCTACAACAATTTATTTTCGGATGAATTGTAATACCTGTGTAATGTAAAATGTAGAACGTGAAACAAGAAATCAAAATGTTGGTGTGTCCACAATAATCCACAATCTTTTCGGCGTAAAACAAAAATATTACGGCTGGTAACGCACCAGCTGTGATAGCCAAACCAATCAATAATGGCGATCCAGCGAGATCTCCAATCCTCCATGGGAAGTACGAATCAATCGCGCTCCAGAACACACCAAGAAGAGTCAAAACCACTGCCAGGCCCGCAGTTTCTAAACTGTATTTTCTGATAGAAGACATTGGTAACGCAAGTAGGCCACAACGTGTGTGCCACCACCACTCGGGTGGACTTAATGGCATCTTCCCATCTAGTAAGATAATCAACGCTCCGATAATCATTGTAGAAGAAAACAGAATCAAAGAAACTAATGGGATATCAATTCCTCCAATGAGTGGTGCAAATATAGCCAATCCCAATGCGCCGCATGCAAATTGTTTGCCAACATCACCACGCCCAGTGGATGTTTCTCTGGTAGCAATGATAACAGCTGCACCAATCAGAGCCACTGCAGCTGCAGGGAAAATGTCCGCCAAAGAACGAATGAATAAATACAGCCAAAAACTGATGTTATTGTATCCACATTCTGTTATTTTGAGCATGTTTTCCGAACGGTATGGTTCGTACACGTTGCATTTTACGATAGGGCGACATTGCGTTGCTGCTTTACTAAGATTAGCGTGAATTTCGTCTCCGATGCGGCAATGGAAGTTGGATCCAATTGGATACGTACAAACCGACGGTGGTTCTTCATCGTTCTCTGAAGCGGGTGTAATGGACGGGTTGAGGTTTACACGCAGATCAATAGGTTTGGAATATTTCGTAAAGACTTCACAAACAACTGAACCTTCTGAATCAGTGTAACAAAGATGTGGATGTGGCAGAACTTCATCAACTTGTTGTCTCTGCAATTCACACCAACAAAACAATAAAATATGATTCCGTTGTTATTAATTTATAATATCTACATACATTTTCATCTTCATCATCTGTAGCAATAAGATCATTCTCGTTGTAGTCGATATCATCCAGGCCTTCTTCAGGGCTACCGTTAATGTCTTGATCTGGGAATATGGTCGTCGGTGAATCAGTATCAAACTCTAAGTCAGTGGAACATGTGAAGCGACAGTTCGAAACGAATAATGATCCTCTCTGTTTTGTAACAAAAAATATTAACTTAATATCTATATAACACGCAGTGACATAAAAAAACTAACCTTGTCTGGACTCCATTCGTGACACATCTGTTCAGTTGCACAACGTTCTTGTAAAACCATTCCGCCATTTTGGTCACAAGTAAATATCACATTTGGAGGACTACGGACCTGTCCCAAAAATAACATTGTACTATTTTGCTTTTATTCGATAACAAAAAAAAACTTACAATAACTGGAACTAATGTCAGCATCCAATACAAAATGGCGCTCATAATAAGACAAACAGCTATCATGACTCTCAGGTACCGTCCGGTTTTGCTGCGTTGATTACCACCACCGGAACCACCAGCAAGTTTATCAGCCAGTGGTCCAGCAATAGCAGGCCCTATTAGAGCTATGCAAGGTGCCACAATCGAAATAGTCTTTGATTCGTCTAGTGTGAGTCCCTTGGCAGTCATATGCATAGGAAGGAAAGGAAATAAACATCCCATCCCCCCAAAGAAAAGGAATATAACGCATTTTATCGTTATCAGATTCGTGTTAACGTATTTCATGGTCGTACTCGTAGAAAACGATTATAATAAATTAAATATAAATGTAAAACAACCAGGTTGCTTCTCGTTGTGAACAACAAAGGTCAAACTATAAACTACTGGACTAGTATGCAGGAAAGGCGAACTTGAGGATATGTGGATTACGTCATCCTGGCGAGGTCCGTCGAGCAGTTCGGTATAAGATTCATCTGGAACAACAAAAAAACGTCATTAATTTTCTTAAAGTTTGAACAATCAATTCAAGGCCATAGAGCAAAAAAATCTATCATCAAATTTATTAATCGCATCATAGGTGGCCTTATACCTAATGATGTTTTCAACATGGTTGTTGAATGTCTTTTGTTTCTGTTTGTAATTTTGTTTCTGGTGGAGTTTGGCGCGTTTCCTTCGTACGTGATATGAATGAAAACGCATTGCGTCGACAAGCTTTGGGGCAAGGCGTAGCAACAAATCAAGTCAGAGGTGAGAAAGCCGCGGATGCGTGGAGCATACGAGAACATGAGTGTGAGGTAACAACCGGTGATGGTATAATGCAGTATAATGGAACCTGTGGTAACCATTGGTAACTCGCCGGTATATACGCGTTTGTAACAGCTATGGTGTTTTGAGAGGAATAAAAAATCGACGCGTTTAGCCTTGAATAAAAAGCACCGAAAGTTAACCGTCCGAAGAGAACCGTGACCTTTATGTTATTACCATTTGATTCTCATAAGAGCTATGTTAGTATTTGGTTAGTAAACTGGGTAATTCATATCATAACAACACACATTTATCTAAATATAGAAATATACAACATTTGTTTCTTAATATTTTTTAGTTGCATATATTTTAAACTTATTTCACTGCAAAGAAGTTAAAATTGTTAGGTTTTATAGAACTATCTATGTAGTTTCTAAAACAAACACCCTGTATGTTATCAAATTTTTAAACATTGTGTTTGTCGGCTAAAAACTTTGAATCTCCAGCAGCGTAACGAATATAACGCTGTCTCATTATGCTCATAAAGATAATGAAAACGAAACATGTTGAACTACACAGGAAGAATGAAGAAGACTCGGAATCGTTCTGAACGCAAGACATTTGCATCTTGATTAGGTGTCTAGTCTTCGTGGTCTATAACATCTAAACATAAAACTCTTCAAAACGTTCCAAACAAAATAAAAACTAAAAACTATCCCACAGCACTAAATGCTTACTCAACCAAACGAACAAGCAAAACAAAAAAAAAACATGTAAAAATGAATAGCCATTCAGCAATTTTCACGCTCGTTTGAACATTTCTTGAGGTGAACTCAAGTGAACAGTCATCTACTTAGCGCGTAAAGAGATTTTGATGATACCACCAACTCAACCAAGTATTACAAATGCTTGACCACAAGTTAACAACACATGTAAAGTTTTATTTAACTTAAAATTAGATACTAAAGATTACTTTGATAATTTTGTTCCGACTGTTGCAACTTTGTATGTTATGTTTATTTTTATATCTTTTGCAAATCACTGAATTGCACTAAAGTCAGGAAAGCATGTTATGCCCCCCTATGAGCACTAGATGCTAAAAACACTGCTAGAAACAGTAGAAACGTGATTTGAATGCTTGAATACCGCAATATTTAATATTTGCAGCACCTGCTGAGCAATTAAAAGTGGACGTAGTGAAATATTCCACATTGCTAGGCGTTGATACGTGACCATAATCATAATTAACGTACGTGTTTGATGAGTACACATTACGAGAACCTGTGACAACTTTTGTAGTGTATATTAAGTAAAGTATGGGTTTCCTATGTGGTGAGTGATTGGTGAATGGTATTCGAGGACCTAATATGGAGATTTTAATCACGTATTAATGCAAAACATAGAACCAAACGTGGGATATCAGTGATATATTCTGGGAAATCATCAAGTTCAAGAGTAAAACACTGTAAATTATTTGTTAACGAAACAAAAAAAAAAAACTAGAAACTGTAAGTTGATAAAACAAATGTGAAATGTTCGTGTGGTGAAAATGTGCAGATAATCTAATTAAATTATACTTATGTGTTTAGTTATATAAGTGTTAAGCTGTTTGCCCTTGAATTTTCCAACATATTTGTTTGAATGTTGGTTAATCCTTGATAGGTATATGCAGCAACGTTGTTGGGAAACACTGAATTGCAATGTTATCGCTTTTGTTATTACCTTGGCTACTTGTTTGTTTGCAAATGTCAGGTATAATCTATATATTACGGTGAGGTACTTTAAAAATTTACGTGTGATATAGGCAATCCATTATACAATACAAGTTTAAATTTGAGGTTATCAGTAGTATATTTATTTAATTTTATTATAACGGTTGAATTCTGACAAAAATGACTCCACTTTGCTCTCTTCTTCATTTTTATGAGTAAACCTACCTCTAAAATCTTAAATTCCAAGACTAACTATAGTTATACCCAAATTTTTGAAATAAATACATGATTTTGTTGGTTTTAAATTGTTTGACTCTGTATATTTTAGAGTAAAATTAAATAATATAAATATAAAATGTAGTAATTTGTTATAGAGTTAATACGTAAATATTTCTGAGATGAAGTCATCATTATGACGTCTAAACTCCCTCGGGGCACTTGTTTTCTTCTCGTAGTTTTGTTTTGAATTGTGCAATAATATGAAGGAGTAGAATGTACGAGTAGATAGATTTGTCTTGTATTCGTGCGGCGTGTGCCATTGGATTTTATAAATAAATCGGTGACCGAGTGCCGAGTGCCATTTTGCAAGCAACATTTGGTACCAGTATTAATTGATGGTGACACACGCCTGATCACGTTTGGCTTTTACTGTTGCTCACCAGCACTAAGCTATGGCCAATCAAATTAATTTAAAACCAATTGAGTGTATAAATAGCAATTACACAACATAAAAAACAATTTTTAATTAATTTAAAGCTAAATCAATTATAACCTAAAACTACAACACTAAAACAAAATATAGGGTTATGTTTGTGAGTTGATGATAACCTCAAATGTTTAATTTTTGTCGAATTGATAACACCTGCTTCATTTTTACAAATTTTAATCTTCCACAGAATAACGGAATGGTTTTAAACAAAAGCCATGTTTGGGTAGGTATATTGCGTATGTAAATAGGCAAAATTTGAATAGATTAACGTTTTTTTATACATTTCGAACACGAAATGCAACGCTTTCAATGGCGATTAGATTCTGGGTCATTGTATTAATGTTGGATGTAACGTAACACACGATATCGGTCGGTGTGGCATGGCGAGGACAATTTGGTACGATTCGTAGGTGCTTCTGGGCTGGCTAAATCTAGG
>JARJDS010028220.1:0-22894 GCA_030264155.1 Atheta pasadenae | reverse complement strand
TCTCAAATTTTAACACGAGTTTCTTAAATATATTTTTTAGTAATTAATCAAAGATTTTTTTCTCTGTGATGAACAGTTTTCTTTTTATAAACAAATTTACGTCGAAATTTTGGTAAAAAATCGATTTTTTTTTTGAGAAACCGCCATTTTGTCAAAAAATTTTATTTTGCTTATTCCTTCGATTAATTACTAGATTCAACATTACTTTAACGAAATCTATTCTGGATTTGAATATCAGATGAACCAGTTCAGAGATATAGTGGTCACCATTAGCAAAACGTGTTTTTTGAGTAGAGCTCCAGGAGATCAGCTGTAGCTCTTGTACAAATAAATATTTTTACTAGTACTAAATTTTAAAATATAGTTAAAAGATACCATAATATTTGCAGAAAATGTTTGGATCAATAAATTCAAAAGTTTTGCCAGAAAAAATTCTGGAAAATTCACTTTTTTCGGCCTTCTAACTGTTTTGTTGTTGTTGTAGTTTTGTTGTTGTTTAAAATGCTAATTACAAAACTTGTTATTAGGTGAAAACGTATAGCTAAAAGCTAATTAGTTTATTATTCTAAGGGTACAAAGAATAATAGCGTTAAACACCCGTTTCAAGTGTTTTACTATTCACAACGTGGCACGTTGCCACCTTGAAGGTTCAAACGCTCTTTAAGTTAACGTCTTTAAACTCCTTACTCTTCGGCAGAGTAAGTACAGTACAAAAGATACCTTTTCCAAATGATAGATAATTCTAACGGCGTTGTAAACGCCGCATTGTTCTGCAGTCTTTACGTTCCTTATTGCCTTGTTCTCAGTTTACGTGCCTTCAAATTAGTCTGCCACCGCACTGACAAAGTCCATAAAACTTGCAGTTTAAAAAAATTATGAAAATATAAATATTTATTTTTTAAATACACCAAACTAATTCCTTTTATTTATATATTTACTCAAGTAATTATATAATTTAAAGTATTTTAAAAAAATTAACTATTTAGGAGATTGTTAATATATATTTTCAAATAAAAATAAAACGTCAAAACATACAGTATTAGGTGGTTTGAAAGAAACATTTACAAATAATGTACTCGTTGTTTGTATGGACAAAAGTACAAGCAGAGTGTAAGAAATATAAGAAATACGTTCGGTAAATAAACGTTAGGTTCTTAGCAAATATAAGAAACGTTGAAAATGTTTCACATTCTGCGTAGTGAAACACTGAACAGTATACAATAAGACAAAAGGCATCTCTTTTCTGACACAATGAATAACTACCAGTAGCTATTCTTCACTTTATCGCTTCGCCTAGTCCATATTACACATCCTCACACAATGAAAGCAACCGGGGATGCAACACCCTGCAAGCCCACACGTTTCTTAGCTTGTACTTATCGCCACTATGCAGGATGTTTGTTGCGTTTTTGTGTTTTTCATTTTGTTCACTTTATGCTTTGAGGCTATGAATCTTTAAGTTTTTGGTTACTGAACGTGTTGGGTAACTTCAACTTACATAATGATGTTTACATTTTTATGTTTACACCTATTAAATGTTTGAAAATTAAATCTTTTGAAGTGTATACATAATAAAACTGGTAATTTTTGCTCTTACAAGATTTTGGACACAGATAAACTTTTGTTTTTGAAAAAACTTTTTGTTTTGTTTTTATAACTCAAATTGTTTTCCTGGAATTTCAGAAAAAAATAACAGCAATATCAAATATTAGCTAATCACATGATCCTAACAATATAATATAATAATGTGTGTTTCACACGCACGCAAATAATTCCTAATCATTATAATCATTTACGAAAGCTCGAATAGAGTAATAAAACACTCGATGAATTATTGCGCGTCATAATGATGGCAATAAATCTAGTAATTATGCATTTGTAGTACTTATTAGACTTTTCCTAAGCTTTCCTGTTTTGTTTTGTCGTGTAATGTTGCATTGAATATATAGAATTATTTTCTGGTGTAAGTATATGAGTTTTTTTCTGATTATATTGTTATGATGCACGCAATCCAATTTTACTTTTATTTTCTTTTTCTTTTTCTTAAGGAAAAAAATTAGTTATAATATCAACAGTATTTTTTTAATACAATCTGAAAACTTAATTATATCATAATATAATTTATGTAATTTAATTTTATAATTTTATTATTATGAAACTTAATTTTTTGAAGTGAAAATTATATTTCACGTTGAATAAATTTTATTAGTGTGAATTTATAACTAAAACTTAAATTATAATGACGTTTACCAATGAGTGCGAGTGAGAACGCGTCAATAGAGGAGGAGTCAATGCAGTCACCAAAACTTTAATCTAACCAATCCATCTTTTTTTTCAATTTAAGTTTAAAGTTATAAAAAAAATCATTTGTCAAGTTTTATTTGAATCTGTTGACTGTTTTGTTTAATAAAATCTAGTCTGGTTTGTTTTAAACTCTGCCTTGTTTTTCTTTGGTTTGGAAAGCGGACTTTTTGCTTCTTACGCTCCCCAAAAGCACAAAAAGATAAAGATAGTGAAAAGGGTGTCAGTGATGAATTGGTCGCGCGGGCACATTACGCAATACGCAAGTAGGAGCAAAATAAAAAACAAAAGTGTTTGCTTTTGGTGAAGAAGTGTTCGCCATTGTTATGCAATCGGATATTTCTCGCTATTGTTGAGAAAAATCGCTGAAAATCCACTCGCCAACGCTGAACACTAGATGAACTTAATCCTTTTATTCCAACACTTTATGTTGCTTTTCCTGAATTACATTAAAATAATTATCCAGTTACCAGTTACACATAAAATCTAGAAATTTGCCACTTAAAATACCACTTTGGGTTTAATTTAAGGTTTAAGTTAATTTGTATAAAAGCTTGTACGCGCATTTTAGATTTGATGCTTATTGGAGCTTTTAGTACTAGTGCGCCCATTTACTATGAGTTGGGATTAAATTATAATTAATAAAACGCCCTTATTGTGTATTCCAAAGAAGGTAAATATTGCTAACGACCCTGGGATTAAGGGAAATCCTCTTGAAACAAACATTTCAAGTTTATTAAATTTTATATAAACTTAGAAAGTATACACTAAAATTATTTTTTATAAAAAATGTTTCCCGTTGTTGTATAAACCAAATAGTGGATTAAAATTCTATTAACCAATGGCAGCGTTTTGTCACCAATGAGTGCGAGCGAGAACGCGTTATTGCGTACAGTAAATCAAGACACAGCCAACAAAAACTCATAAAACATAATTATTTAACTAAGGTAAACTGATTTGAAGTGTTTATAACTCTTCACTAATGTTGTTAAAGAGTCAACTAAAAACCTAACCTTTTACTATCGCTGCTCAGCTTTTTGACTAACCTAAAACGTAGAAAATAACAAAAGTAGCTAAAGCAGCTAAAACGGTTCATTCGATAAATCGTCGACGATTTATTACCTGCCAGTCGAAAAACGAACAAAAAATCGTTTAACATTGCTTAGCAACGTTTAGCAATGCTTAACATTTTTTCCTTAGGTTATTGGATTGTTAATCAAGTTAAAAACAAATTTACGAGTGTGCTGCTCTCAAACAACAATTAAGTTAAAATTTTAATTTGAAAAGTACACATCAGACACGTTAACTTTAGCTTTTACTTTAAACATTTAATTTTTGAAATTTATTAATAATGAATTCAGACGACGACGCTGAGAACAAACACGCCAACGTAAGCTCGGTCTAGAGGACTTCCAGAAAATTAACAAAAAAAAACATCTAAAATATAAAGAAACCTCAAAAAGTTGTAAGGATCTCAAACTGAAAAACTCTTCGTTCAATTGAAGCACGAAAACTCAAACTTTTCTGCTTTTTACATCTTGTTTTCTTCGTTTTTATTCGCGCTTTGTCGTCGAATTAAATTAAGGCGTGATTTATACTTTTTAATTTACACAATAAACACCCTTACAGTCTACAACCCACGCTTATGTTAACTGATTTAATCCGGTTTCAAGTTGTTTTATTTATTTTTATATCATTTTATATAAATATTATAAATTCTACAAAAATAAATTAAACGTGACTGAATAGTATATAACATAAAAATAATATTTATCATATACAATAAACTGTGAATTTATTTGTATGAACAATTTACATTCACAACAATTCATGTTGTATGTTAGATTTGAGAGCCTTGTTCATGTGTGAATTGCATATTTATTGAATTCAATTCGCAGCGAGAGCGACACCAAGAAAATGAAAAATTTCATTTTGTACAATTGCAAGTCAAGAATTGAATACCTAAATGTAATATTTAGAATTCTTTTGTTCAATTCTCTCGTGGATTTTACATTTTCAAAGCATTTTACTAAAACTGGAAAACAAAAAACACATGTCTGAATACATACTGAAAGTATCAAGCATAGCAATCACCTTGCACCGTGTGGCTTCCCCCACAATGTGGTACGGTTGGCAACTGTTTGGTTGCCATGGTAATTATTTCGTTTCGTTTTGCACGCTATAGAACTCTACATTGCACTGTAGCGGTGTCAGTTTTTTGTTCAAAACTTTTTCAATCCAAAAATAAATATTTATTTATAATTTTTTTGTAAATATAAACTTTGGTATTATATATTTTAAAACTATTTGTTTGATGCTCATCGCATTGCACATGAAAGTCTCGTACTACCTAGAACACATTAGAAGTCAAAAATAGAATTGCTTGCTCCAAAACTTTCCGTATTCATCGAATGAGAGCCGAATGTGAGCTCAAACGTGTTCAATGTACTAATTTCGGTAATTTCTGTTCAGTTCTGGTTTAGCCAATTCAAAACCAGATCCGCGCATACAACCCGACTGAATCGTTTTCAGCAGCACGCTAATTCGAACATCTTACAATCCAATTTATTTCTAGTTAGCAGCTTAAAGCACATTCGCGCATATTTCGAAATTACGCGCGTTTTATTGTGCTGTTACATTACGAACGAACCACTCGCGCCATATCACCCCCTTGGCGCTGCCGGTGCTGACTATAGAAACTCAACGAAAACTAATTTCTACCAGCTTTCGGTTGAGGTTCGAAGTGATAAGCTTTTTAGGAACTGTCAAAGACACTGAACACTACAATTATAATACAACGCAAGAAAACATGAAATATATTTCAAAGTATAAAAATTAAGATATTGTATTTAATTACATTACAAAATTTGATTTGGTACTTACTGCGTTTGTTGTTGGGGGTTTAATTTTTTTCACCATTGTATTATTTCATTTGCATAATGTTTTGATCATGGTTCAAAATGTTGTTCTACATTAATTAAATTTCATGGATTTTCACGTCGCGCGTCGGCCCATACATACTACCCTATCGTTGCAGTGCCAAAATGCTTTCAACAATATGATTATTGTGTGAATGTTTGTTGACAGCTGCACATGCACTTTGTTTGTCAAAATTACGCTGCCTAACCAGCAACCAAAGCTTTGAATGTCCATCGTATGTGCGCATAGAAGTTTTGAGTTTAAGTTCGCATGCTCCACTTAAAGAGCTTTCAATGCAACGGTGAAACAAAACACTAATTATTACTAACAAACAAGGCATCACTTGAAGATAATTGTTACCAACAGTTAACTTTATGTATTAAACTGTTTCCTTCGCTTCAATCACACACCTACGGCAAAAATTGTGGAATAGGTTCAACTTTAACCTAACATTCCTGACATTGGTAGCTTAAGTCATTTCTTTACTATGCATCGTTTTAACTACACTCTTCAATATATATTTTGATTATAAAACTGTCATTTATTAGATTACCAATATTTTGAATTCCTTAGGAAAAAAATGCAGTTTATTTGTTATTTAGATAATAAAAAATGTACTATATCATCATTAAGTTTAGTACAAAGTCCTTTCTTCAACACAAAACTCATTAAGTTTAAAACATCTTAACCTAAATGCGATTTTAATGTTTGTATAATGTCTATACCTAAATACCTCCATAGTAAAACCTAGTAACTAACCTAAAATCAACATGTCCAAAGTCCAAAGGGTCCAAAGTCGTCCATACTTACTCGTATTTATTGCTTGTCGTGTTTGGGTCAACGTTGCATCTTATTTATATACAGGTTAAGTTAACTCTTAACTTGTAACTGGCGCGCGATTACAACAAGAAAATGTTCAATTATCTAATGGATTCATCTTGTGTATAGAGAGATGCGAATGAGTATGGATCGATAAAGTTGCATGCTGAATGTTGGTTGGTTGGTTGGTGGTGCAATCGTTGTCGTAGTCGCTGAACCACATCACAGACGCTACAGAACAAATCTATCTTTGACGTAAATAAGTGACTTTTGACTGGTGATAGTAGACTGGCACTAAGTTCCAAACTACAATCCTTAAAGATAGTTTCTAATGGTAATGACGACGGTAACGTTTCCTGTAACGGTAATGGCAATGGCAGATATGTCTTTGAAACCGATCGCATCACATCACATAAATTGAGATATAATCTGTGCAACCTATCAAAATGTCCTTCAGAAGCTTGGGACTTAGAGTTTGGTAGTTTAGCACTGAAGTTACCAAAGTAATAGACTTGAGACGTTCAACATTAATAAATGAATATAAGTTAACGCGGAACGGGTTTCTTAATTAAAATATTTACCGGACAAGTCCATTTTGGAAGTTGAGAAGTTTCGGATTGATTAAATGGCGTTTTTAGACAAAAATAATCCGAGATTTCTAATATAAGCATTTCTATTTTATTTATTTGATCTGTTTACAAACGTTAATTTTATTACCACAAATAAAACTGCTGAGAAGCGTTTTATTTCTCACGGACTGGTTAGTCATGTCTCTGATTCTAACGGTATCTATTTATTTATTTCGAGCACGTGTTTACGTTTTCCTTTCGTTGTTGACTTTGCGTACCATTTGCCACAAAAGCAAAATCGCCAAATGCCAAAACACAACTTAAGCAAAAAATACCAAGGATAACTAGTTGCAAGCAAGTTTTCGATTTTTATTTTTTAACAGCGAAAAACTTTCTAGTGCTTACAATTAAAAAAGTTCGTAAAACTTTTTATTACATTCCAACGTCAAAAATTATTGAGAGTTTGCTTCACGTGCATACCAAGTAAATTAATTCGATTCATACGAACGCACAATGCGAAAATCTACCGGACACTGAATCAAACGGAAGCACACAAAGGCAGAGCAAAACTTGCGCAAGCTGAAAAAGCCTTTTCTTGTTTTCCTTCTTTGCACCAAACCAAACCAGAAAAAACGACTCGTTCCCTATTCTCTTTCTGTGTTTACCGAAACTGCAAACCGAGGAACAAGGAACAGAGAAAACTTTCACTGTGCTGCAGATTTGAAACTGGTAGAAATGGTCTTGAAAGGCGTTTATACTTTTCCAAATTCTTGTGGAAATTAGTAAACTTTTCTGATTATTACGTGATGATAAAAGCAAAACAAGGTCCATTGAAGATAATAATGTGCGGGTGCTGATTTGCAAAAAACAGGAAAAACATCTTATAAATCCTACGCTTGGAAAAACTATGGAAATAAATTAATTCAGCGTGAAATTATACAATTTTACAACCACCCAGCCACGAAACTGAACCCACAAAAAGATAAAAATAACATTTCTTTTGTTGGGAAACAAAAACTATGTGGTGAATTTTTTTTTTAAATATTTTTATGAGGAAAACCCTCGGGCAATGCGATTATTCTATTTCTCGCACTGAAATTAAAGTTTTAAAAAATATGGTTTGGCGGCAACTTATTGAAAAAAATGATTAAGTTAAAAATTATTTGTAATAACTTTTAATAAATGTCATGTTCTGTAAAAAAAAATCCTACCGCACAAGTAAATTTTAGTTGTTGTAGTTATTAAAAGTTGTTGGTACTATACTATTATATACTTGTACTATATTTAAATACAAAACCACCTAATTAAATTCTAAATATTTGTTTGTCATTTACCAACACGCCACTCTCTCTATGTGAGTGATATCATTGAAAACAACTTTGTGCCAACTTGAAACTCTGGATTCAGCAACAGTTGCACAACAATCAAACTCTCTCTCTTGCCACCTCATCACAACAAACTCACACAACTCAACTTATCATTGTTTGCTTGCAATATCCTAAGAGTGCAATGTCTGTAATTCCGTACCGGAATTGCATATACGCACATGGAGGTCTCATTAGTTGAGTTTTCCAAGAATTGTTAAGAATCCCAAGCTTGTTAACGACATAGGTATTGCTTACACTGGAAAACTTTATGCTTTGAAAGTGTTGATTATGATCTTGTAATTGAATTGAAAAAGAATATTTCAAATTATTCTTAATTAATTTTTAAAGCTTGTTAAAATCGAAAAAGTTTTAATCCTGTTTTTGAACCAAACATAATGTTGATTCACTAGGCTTTACTCTACTTTGCACTGCAAAACAAAAACGAGTTGACTTTTAATACTTACAGGAGTTCCGAATATCCCCTGCTGATCAGATTAGTGGTTTTAATTGACCCGGATTGTTGTAATTCACGTCGACGCGTCGAATCAAACTGGCACAAACTTGTGCGAGTGCGCGAGCTTATAATCAAAAGGATGAAGCAAAATTGGTGTATTGTCGAACAATTGGATATCAATATCAAAACTCCGTGAAACATTTGGGGTTTGAATTTAATTAGGATTTAAGGGTATGATAATATTAAAGCTTAGAAAATAAAATCCATTTTTCCATGAAGACAAAACCAACATTTCCAGGTAATTTTTATGATTTTTAAAAAAATTTTAATAAAGAACTAAAAAATAATTGTTTTAGTTATGACAGCGTATTGTTAGGTTTTGTGACGTCTTTATTATGAAATATTACTCCAACTAGAAAAATAAAATGACAAGTGGTCGGGCTCACCACTTCATGCGCGTGAGTCCAACTCGTGAAAGTTAGAAAAATATAACTTACACGATTTTTCCATTTCCAGCAAAATGAACACGAACATGAGAATGGAAATAAAAGATTGATGGTTTTGTTTGTATTCAATTGAAATACGATTCTTTTCAAACGTAGAGTAAAAAATCATTTTTGTTGTTGTTGTTATTATTTATTTTCTTTAAACTATGCAATTATCTAGTTAAACACCAACACATATATATTCTGAAAACATGCAAGCTTTGGTTGAGTAGAAGTTGAGCTGCGGAACGCTCATCGAAACTGAAGCGTAAATAACAAGGTGAAACACGCGATTAATTTAACTCTAGTTGCACATACTCACAAGCTTTGAGCAAAAGTACAAACACAAGCGTCAATGCAAACTCAACACTGGTACATGGACACCAAAACCCAAAAAGGAAAGCGATAAACTAATTTGTAATTCCAATGAGGCGTTGTTTGTTATTCGAGTTCCATCTGGTGGAACGCGCAGCCTCCCTGTGGTCGATCGTCCAGAGACCAGATACCTCTTTCAATCGGTTCAGTTAGATGTCTGTGTTTGCTGCTCTGGTTCCTCTCATAACCCAAACTCTCTTTGTATTACTTGTAGTTTCGCACGTTCATCGAATTCTATGGTTTGATTCAACGCTTTTCATGATTTTCTACAATGTTGCGCTCAATTGATCTATGATAATAGGTAAGGTGAGTGGCCCTTGGAAGGCCATTCTCCTTTGAAGGCCAATTATAAAAAATTAACAGATTTGTTGTTTTATGTTGTTTCAATAAAAATGGATATTTTAATGATTACAATTTTAGTTTTACCCCTATTCCTTGCAAGGCCATTTGATAGTGTTTTATAAAAATTAAGTTTGGGAAATATAAATTAAATCTAAAATAAAAATAATTAATAATTTATTTTATAGATTTATGTTTATATGATATGTTTATTTATTTAGTTGGCCTTCCAAGGTTTTGTTTTATATTTCCTATTTAAAGTTTCAAAAATGGTAGTTGTTTTCTTAATTTTTGTAGAAAAAAACTTATTAAACCTATTATGTTTGTTACAAACTCTTCTGAAAGTTTACAACTTGCATAACAAACTACAAACTAAGTACCTAAATCGTAAAATGCAATTGCGCACCACGTGTGTCAAAGTTATGGAAAAATTGAACGTAATTCAATTAAAGTCGAATCTACTTTTACTCTTACTCTAACTCCTAACGCTGCTTGCGGCATGTGCACCAAGTTACGGTGAGGGTTGATTCATTATCCAGATTTAACGGATATACTCACATGGCAATGCTAACGTGGCCACATTTCCAAGCCTAGCTGCCGAATATCTCGGCGTCTACGATCAAGCTGCGAGCTTCCGGTTTTCCTGCAGTGCACATGCAGGCTGCGGTTAGATTATATTCGCATATTCACAGAAGTCTGCGTTTCGGTGCCAGGACATAATCCACGCGAGTGACGAATAGGAGCAAGTAGACCAAATTCAAGAACGCTATTACGAAAATTGTGCTTCGGTGAAGAGTTTGACGGGAATGACGGAATGACGGAAACGACTAAAATAACTCGATGCGTTGAGCAGCTCGTGCTGCTATTTCTATTAGACTGTTATTGCTTTTATTGCTTAAAGTAAATACTCAGCAGTCAGGAGTTTGGCATTTGTTTTTGGTTTTGTGACTAATTGCAAGACGGAATTGCAATGGTAACAGAAATTGCATTGCTAATTGTGTAGTGACACTGTAAGAGAAATGTCAGTTTGGTACTTTACCGCTTTTGATACTTTGAAGCTTTCGAACTCACGAAGTAAAACCTTTGTTTTTGGTTTTTGTTCTCAAAAGGTTGCGAATTTGAGAAGGATAAACCAAAGGTAATGAATAACTATTCATATATAACTCTACAATTCCATAACAATGCCTGACAGATTTCTAATTGTAGAATGCTTTATGTTGTTGACTGGTAACTCTTAATTGGGAAATAACCTTCTGGCAGTGAAAGGTTTACGGTTCCTTGAAAACTAAAATCCTTTGTAGTTTGTTAAGCAATTAAATTTTAAATGAACTGAATTCATTTTTATTAATAACTTTATTTTAATAAACCATCAGGCTATGTTTCTTGACATGTGTCAAGAACAAAATTGCTTGGTAAACACACTCTATTTTTGCATCGATCATTTTTCAGTCAAGTAATTTGTTGTCTAGCCGTGGAGGGTTTCCAAATTGCATTTATACGTTCCTTTACTCTGTGCACTTGCATTTGGCAGCTGTTGACACTTCCAGGTACGATGTGCCTTAAGACACTGATGTCTTAAAGTGTGTGAGTGGCATGCGACACTTAAGAAGCTTCCCGTGACCGTCTTCTATGTTCCACATCACGTTCTGCGTGTAAACGTGTTTCGCCATCTTAATAGAAATAAATGGTTATTTGCTTGAGGATCTCTTTGGAGCCTTGGGGTAAATTTATTTATATAAAGGAAAAACGCTTGAAATTTGTTAAATTTTAGTAAGAAATGTTCAATGTTCTGAAAATGAGCATTAACAACGTGTTCACGTACAAAGTGCACTTTTAGTGCAGCAAGTGTGAAGGTTGTAGAAGGCTTTAACGTTTTAACGTGCTTTAAGGGCACGTTAACGTAACGTGCTTTACGTACACCCTTAATATTTCACTTTCGGACTGGGCAGTTTCCACCCATTTGGTCGTGTGGGTGGTGGAGGCGTAGAAACACCCGTGCGGAAATAATTTATCGTGTGCACTTGCGCCAACTTTTCAAAAAACTTTGCCAGTTATAGAACTAGATAGAACTAGCACATTATGTGTGTAAGACTATCGAGTCCATGATACACTTTATGGAGTCTAACAAGTTTGAAGTTTATATCGGAAATATTGGTGACAGGACAAATACAAAGTTTTGTTAGTGAAGTTACAAAAGTTTCATAGTGCACTTCCAATTTTCGTGCAACCGTAGTAATAATGTTGGATTTTGATAATATTAACAAGACAATCTTAAGTTGAAGTATTTCGTATCAAATATCTAAATTGATAAATTTTAGTTTCTAAGTATTTTGCGGTTTTTATACTGTTTAAAATTTTATATCGTAAAATTGATATGTTCTATAAATTATAATTAAAGTTTAGTTCTTGAACTAGTTGAAACTAACATATTTGTTTAGTTTATTATTTCAACTAATTGCTTCTGTTGTTCGTCTTGTTAGAGTTCCATTTGTGTTTAATGTGCACCTTTTTGTTCTTTGTCAACGATGCAACTGCTGCCTCAAATGCTCCCAGTCGCAATATACTTTATTACAAACAAAACAATCGTACAATGATGTACGACCGACATGCGCAAAGACGTCCGTCTGTCGGGATCAATTTTCACGGGGCACTTTATGCCATTTTCACTTGGGATATATTGCAGATGCACGCAAGTGCATCTCCACAGAACAGGAACAATAAAACGTCCGCGGAAACTATAAAGACAGTGCACAATGCATCTTAGGATTGAAAGGACAATTTTCACATCAAGCGCATCAAACACAAACAAGAAATAGTCCGTTTGAGTGTTTGAGTCAAACTTTATGGCGCTAACAAATAAAAATTTTATCACATTTTTTTCGTTTCACAAGTTTATCCGAATTTTTTTGTGGATTTTAAACACGAGAACATGGAACGAATTTGTAAAAACTAAAGCTTGTAGAACGATGTTCTGTTTTGTTCTGTTCGGTGTTCTCTGCAGCTATTAGTGAAGGAAAATAAAAGTACACGAAATAAAATGCGAGAAAACTTTCTTAATCTGACTTGGTTAATCCGATGCCTTCGTCTTCGCTCGATTGCACCACCGCCTCAGAGATTGAAGCGCTGTGAAGATACGAATTTGCTAAATAAAGACAGACTTCAGCAAGCACAGAGGAGCTCTCTGATGCTGAAGGAACTGCTGTTGAAGCTGAAGCTGCTTCTGTACAAGTGGCGGTTGCCGGCAAGCCGTTACTCAGAGGATGGGGTGCAAATCGATAAATAATCCCGTTGATTTCCAATCGTTTGGTTTTAAATGGCGGATAAATTGCTCACTCATGCTGCGGGTATATGACGCATTAACGGATAACATCACACTGATTAAGGTATCATTTTTGAGAGGTTTTAGATTTTTTTTTTGGGACGTCAAAATTATGATCGGGGATTTTTATATAAACGCTTGAAATATTAAAAATAAAACTTAATTATTTACGCAGGGCGAAAATGTCACCTTGTTTTTGTGAAAATTTAATTATTTAGCAAATATTGATTTTATGAAATAAACAAATTTGCCCGGTTTGAAACAAACGCAAATAATTGCCAACCCTTATTGAGTTAAATGGACATTTTCGTTGTTTTTCCCTAAAAAAACAACCTTTCATCAATGCTTCATTTAGCGCTGTATTTAATTTTTTTCCGTGCTTTAAATGCGAAACATGATTTTCATAATTGACTTCCCTCCTCATTCCCACAATCTCTTCCCAGTCCGTGCTCTTGCTTTCTATACGCATCTAATGGAATTAAATACCAACATTGAGCATTCAAAATTTCCTTCTTGATTGTATTGTCGTATATTAATGGCAGTAGAGGGCATTTATTTCGAAGTCTCGTCTCGTCGCCCTGAATAGAGAATGCGAACGGCGAACGCCGAGAACGACGAGGAGTTATTCCAATTTCCCTTTTCACTTACACCACCGACCATACCATCAAATATAATACGCATCATTGCCTACGCGGATATTACGTATGCCTTCAACCACCATCAGCACCCCGCATCCTTCTTACCCACTCATCTACCCGCTCTCCAGCTCGTTGCGTTTTGCGTTGTGGGGGGTGCCTCTTTTCAATTGAAGCGCAATATTGGCATTGAGCACTGGGAAAATTCGAGTGCGAACGCAAAAGGGCGGGATTTTTCGGCGGATGGAGTGTATTGTATTCCGCACGCTTTTCCGGCCTTTTCACCCCATTCGCGACGAGAAGCATATTTTTTCATCCTGCGTCGTTTAGCATTGCCTGTGTCGGTTGCGCTTTCTCCCGACAACATACTTTAACACCCCACCAACGCGACACACATACTGACAGAGGCATTAAAATGTGTCTCACGCGACTGCACCCCAATTAAGTATAATTTAGTTAAAAACTTTTTCTACAGATTTTTTTTTCACTTTTTACATTCAAAAAATTTACTTTGACATCTATAAATAAAGATTTAGTTAGGTATAAATCGATGAATCTTTAAATTTTATTTTAAATTTTTTGGGTTGTATTTCACCTTGATAATAAATTCTTTAGCAAAAGACAATAAACGAGTAAGGTTTTATGTCCGGATGCTTGATAATCATCTTGGGGCGTCGTAATGTTTATTAGGCCCAACTTGGCTATTACCTCAGCAAAATTACACCGTGCCGCAAAACAACCCTTAGAAGCAGGTCCTTTTGCTGATACCTCGTATTTTTCCACCGAAATTTATTTGTTTTGTGTATTTTCAAGAAAAAACAATACGAAATAGCATTAAACAAATACTTAATACTAATATTTAGTTAGTTGATTAAAACTTTGTGCTCAGCAATTTCCTGACGCAATTATCCAAACTTGGCTTTCACGCACTTAACGTCAGGATAAACTCGATTCAATTCACGCATGAACACAAGGGACCGAAACACGAACTAATGATTGTGGTTTGTCCACGATGTGCGTTTCGCAGCAGTAACAATCTAACAGGAATTTGTAGATTTAAATTGTTACGGTGTGTCCTGCGAATTGAATTGAATTTGAGGGCAAATTGTGTTTTAGGTAACATTTGCATAATCCATTCCAATCACAAATACAAAGCTTAAACAAATATTTATTTTAAACATCACATAAACTTAAATATATAATTCTTGTGACATTTCTCTCTCAAGTAAAATCTTGATACTCGAATCTTTACTTTACAAAATATCCAATAAATCAAATATTTCATTAATTTAAGAGAGGTTTATAGATACTCGTATTAATACATGTTTCCTAAAATTTATAACCCATTCCCTATTTGACACATTAATCTATATAATATATATATACTCAAAGACGTTATATGAAGAGGGTTGTTCTCCCAATTACTCAAAACACCATCCGAAACACCTTAAATATTAGTTTGGTAATTATCATAAATAAACTTGGTTTTTAAATAATATTTTGTTTAATTAATACGTAATCACCATTGTTGTGGGTAACCATATAACTCTTAACATTGCCCAACCCTTTCTTTAACCCTTACGGGACCAAATTAATTATAAATTTGTTGTTGTAAGAAACGAGCTACCAAGATCGTTTGCGGAACGTAAGCGAGATGATAAAGAACACTCCGTCCGACAAAGCCCTGGGTTGTTTAGGGTGATGTGTAGGGCCGAAGGACAACGACGATGAAACCAAAGTAAAGCGTAAGTGCAATATGAGGAAGGGTAACAGCCAGTAACCATAGAAGTGTGCAGCGACAAATTAGCAAACTTATGTTTGGTTTGCTTGGGTTTCTTCTTCAGCTGACATGCTGCGCTGAGCTGTGAGCTATGAGGGTGTATTAAATTTAAAGTAAAGTAGATTAAGGTAGGTTAGGGAAAGTTCATCGTGAATTAATCTCGATGTGGCTTTCTGGTTTAGTCCGCTTCAGCTTCCGGATGCAACTTAAATCTAAATCACATCCTAATTCGACTTAAATTGTAATTAAATTTTATCCAATCTAATTTAATTTATTTAAAAAAAATAACACTATTTTTTATTTTTATGTGAATATTTTATTTTGTTTTGATTTAATATTTCGTAATTAGTAAGTTGTGTAATAGACACGCTGTACTTTAATAGTCATTTGAGTCACTTTGGTTTTGTCATGTCATGCGTAATAACATCGCGTAATTCGCACAATGTATAAGTTATTAGCCATATTAGCATCTCACACGCGTGCTAACACGCACCCAACATTCTCAGCAAAGACACGAGTTTGGTGTGTTTGTTGTAGAGCGTAATATCAGTGTACGCCCGGCGCCTCCACCGCCTTAACCCAATGCGCTGGAAAACGCGTTACGCTATTCAGTTATTCAGCGCTACGTTCGCTGCTTTTCGGCAACAAATGTGTCAAAGAAGATAAGATAGGCGTCAAAATGTTTACGATGTAAATAATTAAACACAACACACGACATAAATGGATTCTAAATATTTTGCGCACCGTTCAATGTGTACCAATTCGAATTAGAAACTTGAGGAAATTTAATAGCTTTCCGAGAACGTGAAACTGCTACAACAACAAATGTTAATTACTTTGATATTTAATTAGAATAATAAGGCTAAGTCTAGACTTATACCTAAAAGTATGGTTTTCAATGTCATAGATTTCAAATTTAATTTGTGTCAAATGTTTTGTAGGTTTTTAGGGCTTTAGACTTTTAGGGTTTCAGGTTTGATTTAAAGTCCAATTTCCAAATTTTATATCTTTTTTTTTTATTTCCGCGGTCACGCTTATTTCCTCTTGAATTTCCCACTTGATTGGCCGTTGAGAAAGCTCTCAAGACGCCAGGCATCAACCATTTTCCACATTTTTACGATACCCTTCGACACGTCTTTTATATACATATAAATAGCATCGCATCGACGCACAATTCGTTTTCGGTTGCTTGGTTACTCGCATCGTCTAACTTGGATGCGCTTCAAAGCAGACTTGACAAATCTTAAGATGGACGTTAAATACAAAAATATATCTAACTTTTCACTTAATTCCTTAAAATATAAAAACCTTAAATTATATATATATTATATATTTAGTAATAAATTAATTTTAAAACCACCAATAACTTTAAAACTTTAAACTTTAAGACCACGTAAACTGAACAAGTTCTCAAATATCCATAATTAAATTTGAGAGCGTAATTGTAACGAGAAATTGGATATTAGAGTTTAGTTTAAAGTTTCAACTTAAGTTTAAAATGTACAAAATTTAATTAAAACTAATAACAGAACTTTTAGTTTACTAAAATATTTTTGTATAAATTTATTACTATTTCAGCCAACACATTTAGTGCAATGTAAAATTTATACCGTTGTTTTGTTTTGTATTTCGGTTAATTTATCTTTTGTTTTTCTAAATTAGTAAACTAAACTAAAACGCGTCAGTCCGTTACCTTTTCAGTGTTTTGTTTTGAAGTTGATTGATTATTTAGTATGCAGGCTTTCGTTTTATTTCCGAGACCGGCACGTGCATACTGAAAACCAGCATGCAGAACTTAAACAAGGATCACAGTGCATACATTCAAAAGTGTGTTTGTTTTGGCACAATTATGACAATGCAGTATGTGCGACTATCGATTCGTGCCCGGTATTGTTTGAACTGGTTTGATAAATTGATAATGTGTTCTACACTCTGATTGATACAGATTAATTAATATGTTTTATGTCAATACAGTATAGAATATTCCTATAACATAACGTTTATAGTTTTAATTGACGAGACGTAAAGTTTAAAACGGAAATGTTTGTATTTCGTGTAACATTTTATTGCATTTATTATGAACCAATAATTTATATATAATAATATATATATAATATAAGAAAATATATATAAACCCCGAAGACAATATCAGGCAATCAGACAAAGCCTTAACGTTGTATAAAATGATATTACGCATGGTCCACGATGGCAGAATCGCGAAAAAAAAAAAATATATATATAAGAGTCTTGTATTTTAAAAAGTGGCTAAATTCATTTTTTAATTTAAATAGATATTTCTTTCTTTGGGTATCACTCGATGTGACCTTGCATTCATAATGCCATCTTAAGAAAAAAAGAATTTGTCTTAAGCAAGTTCGTAATATCCATAGATCAAGAGTTATAATTTTTAAAAATTTCAAATTCTAACAATGTAAGCAAACCAAGAGTGCTAGGAACTTATAAACTAATAGCAATTTTATAATAACATAATAGTTGTGTTTTTTATTGTGAACCAAATATATAAAATAATTTAACCCAAAGTTATGCACAATATAAGAGTTATCTTAGTTTCTTCGCCTTAAATAAGTTAGTCTCCAGCGTGTTGATACGCAGTTTACTTCCGCTGTTCGCGGTTGCAGCATATCCGGCCAAACAACTAAACAACTCCCCCAAATACGTACTGAAACCAACCCTCAACTCCTAACCATGCAACCCTCTAGACCAAAGTACTTTACAAGTACAGATAGCAAAGTTCACATGCATAAGTATCAACAAACTGCAAGTAGCCGAAATCTGCTTAAACTGGACGTTATGACCCCCTTAAACTTAAATTAATTTAAACAACCCTTAAAAAATATATAACAAAAAAACAATACTGAATGATTGTAATTGTCCTTAATTGTAAGGAATGTAATTTACAAAAGTAATTTCTGATTCTACAATTCAAAGGACCCAAGTTTAATGTAAAATTCTAAAGACAACCTATATATTCATCCCGTTTGGGGAATATATATTCTTCTCGAATACAGTGTCGAACTGGGAACTATGTAGTTTTGGTTAGAGTACAGGTTATGGACTGGGTGCTTGGTGGCTGGATGCTGGGGAATAACTATAGTCACAAAGTTCTCGTGCAGTCTGGCGGTCTGAAGAGAAATTGTGGAGATTCTGTACCTTTTAACCGAACGCAAACCAAAGAAGAAGAATCCACACATATACATTTTACAACGACGTATAAATCACTCGAGGGGTTTAAATTAAGACGAAAAAAGACCTCGACGACTACCAAACCTGTGCTTTTGTGACTCTGTGTGTGCTCCCAGTCTTCCGTAAAAAGAAATACAGGAAAAACAAACCCAAAAAGACACAACGACGTGGCAAATTGAATCAGAGTTCCTCTGAATTCTCAGATTTGTTTTTTACGATTTTTGTTTACATGAATTGAATATTTGATTAAAATAAAAACAAATATCTAGGTAAGATTTCTGTTAATTTAAAAAACAATTGACATTTGTGTGGGAAGATAAAATTTGCAGGAAATTATATGGTCGAAATGCTTCGTCTGAGGATGATCTACGAGTAGTACCGGAAATGATATCCAATCTAAATCGAAATTCACTTTAACAGTCTCTGAAGTGGTTCTTACGGAAATATCAATTTTCTTCAATTTCCCGATATTTCTTGATATTTTATTAAATATTTTAAATTGGTATTAAATGTAATTTGTCATATTAATGAAATATTTGAAATTAAAGTTATCTAACGAAAATCTTGAAAAATACAGTTAATAAATTTTTTATTGAAAATAGACATTTTTGTTGACGTTGGCTTTTCCACTCGTAGCAGCTTTCCACTGAAATCACTCGAATAGGAAAACACGTCAGTAGTCAACTAGCTGAGGTAATTTTAGTTTGCGGTGCGATGTCGGCGTCGGCGTTGAGGCGGTGTTTGGATAATCTTAATTTATATAAAGTACGTGAAAGGCGGGAATAATGCGGCGGCGGGCTTCGTCGCTTCATGACGACGAATCGTAGATTAATAGTGTAGGGATTGTCGGCGTTTACCGATAATGTTTACCGTTAAAACGAACAGGTGCAGAGGAAAACCACAAAAAGATGGAGAATTTTACGTTATTAAACCTTAAAAATTAAATTACGTAACAATCATTTCCAGTTAAGCATCTTAAAATGTCACTGATAAAATGACCAAAATTACGTTTTTTAGCTTTAAATTTAAATTAATCCCCAAGGATGCTCTGTCTGTAAGGCTGTGAATTGTAATTGTGGTGAAGGCGTTAATTGTAAAAAACGATTTTACGTAAAGAAGAGTTAAGTACAAGCCAGTAAAAAACGTACAAAAGAAATTTTTGCAATGACATTAATTTTTTTTAAATATATATATTTATAATCGCAATTTATTTAATGGTAACACAGTTTGTTGTACTTAAAAAAATTATTATGTTATTTTTAAAAGTAAACCAAATGTTTTTTTTAACACAAAACGATAAATTGCGTTGTAAAAGTTTATTTACATTTTCTTGCCATCGATCTAAGTTAAAATTCTTTTAACGCTAGAATTTTCATGTCTATCAATCGATGTGTTATAAATATTTATTTCACAGAGTACTGTCATCAATAAAAAAACACGTCAATCAGCGTGGGCTTGACTTTTATGAGTTTTGCGAATTAACAAGATTATAAAAAATCATGTACAAAAATATAGTGGCATCTGAACATCAAAACAAAAAAGTTTTAACACAATTTGTATATCGCGTTAAATAGTTCGTGAAAACTTTTGGTATTCGTTTAGTTTCTGGTAGAGACGTACGCGTCTACCCTAACTTTGCGCCCTTACAACACGCGCATTGAAAACTAAAACTTCTGTCAATGTTTAAATTCATCGAAAAGTTAAGGGTTGACATTACAACAATGCCAATATACTACAATATATTTTTTTTAGTTTATTAATTTGATTTTACGTTGTTCTAACAAAAAACTTACCTTTTAATTATTATTTAAAGCTTTGATGAATTAATAAATTTTTAAAGTTTCGAAAGTTTATTTATTCAATCACAAGATCGTTGTCCTTTGTCGTTAAAAGCTTCGCAAAGTTTTCTTTTCCACCCAAACTTCTTTTTAAAGTCTAAAATCGGATTAACTAAATTAATTGCAAATTTATCCTTGGTAGCGTCTGGTTCTCGGTACGAACGTCTGCTGACTTCTGGTTGATCTTTTGCTGTTTTGAAAAGTTTTGTTTGTGTCGTTACAGTCAAAGAAGTCACGCTCTTTGTCGAACTTTTAACTTCACTCAAGATCAAAAATTCTAACTTGAGTGCTTCTTGTCCTTTAAATCTATGAATGTATGTAAGGAAAATGTTACAATTGGTGTTTCAGTGGATTTTGTAGGAAAACTCTTTGCGCGTGAGTCACGCGGCGTGAGCGCACTGACGAGCGGCGGCAGGAGAATATCGGTAAAGACGAGAAGCTTGGCCCGTTTCAAGTGCAACTGAAACTGGCTGCTGCCGCCGGTCGCGTGCGTTGTGCGCGCGGAAAATCGGGAAACCTGATTAGCGCGCAAGCGCGCTTTCCACACGGTGTGTGCCACTCGCAATGAACCGAAACCCACGCATATTACCTGTAAGGCGTTTTTTGATCGAGACTAAACAGGAGTAAGGGCCAAAGAACTAAACATTTGCGTGTTTGTTTAGTTTGGTTGATAAATAAATATTAGGCGTAGTGTGGACTAAACAAGGGAAATATAAATTTCAGTCAGGTTACAATTACAGCTTACAATTTTAGTTTGTTGTTTTGTAAAAGTTATTAGAACTTTCAGCTGAGGACTAACCATAAACTATGTTGGACACGCTCGACTTGGTCATTGACAACAACTAGAACATATTGATTGATAGGTTTGCGTGGTTGTGTGACGACAACATCACAAACTAACAACTATGTTGCGAGATGATAACAACTTCACCCAAGGGTGGTGGCACAACTTGCTTGCACTAATTAAGTCCATTATCACTTGGACTACTGTTATACAATCGCAACGTATCGCTTCCCTATCTTATAACAATAAGGAATTACAAATTTAATCTATACTACCATCATAGAAATTTATCATTTACTTTTTAATGAAAGTATTACTAATTATAATTTATCAAAAAATGTTCTTAAGTTATATGGCTTTGGGTTATGGATTTATCAAACAAAGTTTGCTGCCTTGGAGGTGAGTTGGTTTCGACGAAATTGAGGCACTTGACGCTTTCTGCTTGTCGTTTTCACTTCCACTTGGACGACTACAAGCGACGTGAAGACGTCGAGGAAAACTATTCCCGCCGCTTCACTTCACTCCTCGAACCTGCAATCCTCAGAGCCCTAACACTTCAGGTCGGTGGGATCACATCCCAGATGAAGCAATACGCTATGACGCGTGTTAAATGTATACTACCCTATGTGGTTAAAGGTTTTAGTAGTTTGGTGTATTCAGTGTTGTATACTGGTTAGTGTGGTGGTTTTTGAGATATTCCGGAGTAGCCTTAGACCTTGGGTTCTTCCTCCGATGCTAATGATGCGGTCGTTATATACACAGTCCGTGCATAATTGAACTAACTTTCAAACCAGACATAGGGGTTATACGTGATTTTATAGAATGATCTCACACAATGGATACTTGTTATATGTTATATGTTGTTATAGGGGTTGAAAAATGTTAGTATTAGGATAGGCATTGTTACCCAGCAACAAGTAGAGATTTGGTTTTGTATTCCCCTATGCTGTTTTCAGTTAATGTGTGCAAATGATGGATTATTGAGATATAAAGGATGAAAATATCGTTGTGTATGACGAAATTGAATATGTAAATTAGTTACTTTGCATATGTTTGATTGGGTTTTAGTGTTTGGGGGTTAAGTTAAAAATAGAATTTGTAGGTTTAGATTAAGCTTTGTTACTAACATTTAAAAGGAGGGATAGAGGGAGAGAGGGAGAGAGGGAGAGAGGGAGAGAGGGAGAGAGGGAGAGAGGGAGAGAGGGAGAGAGGGAGAGAGGGGGAGAGGGAGAGAGGGAGGGAGAGAGAGAGAGAAAGGAGAGAGAAAGGAGAGAGATTAGTTAATGAATTTATGAACTAACCAGTGGTCAACGATCTAAACAGAGATGGACAATGATCAATAGTAAACCAAGGATTCACATTGCCCAAGAAAAAATGATCAATAGCAGCCCAAAGGTGATCAATGATCAAACCAAAGATGACCAACGGTCAAAGATGATCAATAGTAACCCAAAGGTGATCGAACCACGGATGGACAATGATCAAGCAAAGATGATCAACACTAAACCAAGCATGATCAATGGTAAACTAAAGGATGGACAATAGCCCAACAAAGATAATCAGTGATCAATAGTAAACCAAAGATGACCAACGGTCAATACCTAGCAAGTATAACTTACACAACTTAATCAAACTCGTCAAGCTCGCATTAACCGCCAAGCTCAACTCAATGGGCAACTCCGGAGGCACAACACTGGTCAAAATCA